>JANTPZ010084674.1:0-33596 GCA_025593235.1 Vachellia pachyceras
ACCTATGAACAATATCATACACAAAATGAAAACTAAGCAATCATGTAGTAATAAACTATAAAACTACAGTTTGAGAAGATCTGTGAAAACAAGATCCTAAGCAAATAAGAATTTAATGACCAATTTAATAAACAACTAACAAAGTTGAAATGGATTACTTTCAATTTCAGTTTCTTATTCACAAATGAGCCACCCGTTGTTGTAACTGATGAGTTTTCGATATCACAATCAAACACAAGTTTTCGATATCACTTGGATTCTTTCTTCATTTGCTCTTGTGGTTTACATAACATTTCTAGAGGCCAAATATAGGGAAAATTAGCCCATGTATTGCAGCAATAACAGATCCAAGCAATAACACAGCTAATTGAGTGAGAAGATTTACTTCTTGATGAAACTCTGCTGCTAATCGATCTCGACAATGATTTTCGTACCAACTCTGCTGCTAACTGGTAGTGGCCTTATTTGTTTCAGATTTCCAAAAGCCCTATCCCAAATCCCTAACCCAAGAGAGAGGGGACCCATCGAAAGCGGAGAAGGAGATGTGAATCGTAAAGCATCGAATTCAAGAAGGGCAAGGAGGAGAAGGAGCTTACCAGTTTTCTGAACCCTGATGTGGGTGGCGACGCTGAACCAAACAGAAGGTATGGCTGGGCAAGGTCGGAACTCAGAACGATTCTTGTCGCCGGGGACTTGCCGAGTGCAACAAATGCCTTTCTGCTGGAGGCGTGAGCTGGTTTCAGGGTTCAAAGTGGTAGGGAAGAATGAAACTAACAAAAATCGCGGGATGAAGGGTATGTGCTTTTAAATTTTTAAAAAAGTTTTAAGTTTTCTCAAATTTTTTTAAAAAAATAATTATTCCTGCGGATTTTAAATCCGCAGGAATAATTATTTCAAATTTTTTTAAAAATAATTTTTTCTATGGATTTTAAATCCGCAGGTATTTTTTTCAAATTTTTTTAAAAAATAATTTTTCCTACAGATTTTTTTCGCAGAAAAAATCCGCAGGTATATAGTAATTTTTTACTAGTGTTTGTTTCTGCATGCCCTGATCCGAAAATCTTTTGTCTCGTGATTATTATGCATTATGCCCTGATCCCAAAACTTCAATTTTTCTGTTAGCTTTCTCAGTCTTAGCCAGTAGAAGAAGTATAATTCTGAAATGGGTATCACTGAAAATTTCTGTAGTTCAAGCTTTGATAGTATAAAAGCTTCTCTGGTTGATCCTCATGGAGTTTTAGATACATGGGATGGAAATTCTGTTGATCCTTGCAGCTGGACCATGGTCACTTGTTCTTCTGACAACCTTGTTGTTAGCTTGTGAGTCTTTTGTTTTCTTCTTCTTCTAACAACCTTGTTCTTTTGTTAATGTGAATGTTCTAACTTAGTTTTAGATACATGGGATGGAGATTCTGAATGATGCATATAATCTGTTTATCATTTTTTGTTTGAAATGCTTGAAATTCTTATATTTACAAGGAGTAAGTGGATTGATTCAGGGTTTGTGACACAGAGAAGGAGAAAACAATTGACTATCCAACTCCCTCATTAAACGGGTTGCCCATTACCCGTATGAAACCCGCCCATTTATTTTCAACCCATTTAGGAGGGGTTAAATGGGTTGAGGCACGGGTACGGGCTAGCCCGTACCCATGAAACTTTAAACGGGCGGGTAATGGGCTGGGGCACAGGCTGCCCAACCCGCCCGTTGCTCACCCCTAGAGCTCAGATTGAAAAAATGCAAACCAAGATCAGCATTCAACACAGTAGACTTAAAGATCAGCTTCATTTGAGACGCAAACGAGGTCTACACAGAACACGTTGTCTTGGACTCGCCTCACCTACTCTGTCTCAGACTCTGGGTAGAGGCGATCAAATGCGGAATCTCAACCTAATTAATCTAGGGCACAACTGGTCAGTTGCACAGCACACAGGAGCTGGGATGGGAGCAGACGAGCAGTGAGCGTCTCTGTGTCTGAGTGAGCAAACACAAACACCTCAGGGCACAAGGCTGACGCAATATGGGCTCATTTTGGCATTTGCAGGTTGCAGCTGGGCCTGCTCTTTCTAATCTGAGTGACTGAGTTTTTTTAAAAAAAAACTTATACGAGCGGGGTACGGGCAGCCCGGTGGCATGCCTGTAGCCCGCCCGTTATTATTTACATGGGTGGGTTTTTTGCCCGCCCATAACAGGCTAGCAACGGGCGGGCCCAATCCGGGTATTTTTAATTGGTTCCGGGCGGGCTATGCGGGCCACAGGTTTTTTGCTCTCCCCTACCTACAATCATCATTAATATTGAATAAAAATATTAATAATTAGGCAAAAAATACTTGCATAATTAAAATTAAAAGATAAGGTGTATCCATAAAGTAATATTGTTTTAATTGGATCCAGTATTCAAAAACATTCCGTGGTCCATCAATGACTCTAAACATCTCTAAATATTATGCCAGGACAAAATACTTTTGGCTTTAGAAACATTTTGAAAAGTACTTATGATTTACAGAATACTACTCTATGATGTTTATACTTTAGGGTAAAAACAGTTTGAAAAATACTTTTAAGATATTGTATGATTCATGAAAATACTAATCCAGGGAAAATTTAGTAACCAAGTGAACAAGCAATAAAGGAGAACCACTACCAGAAAAATGTCACGATGGAAAATCTGTCGCTAAAATGAGGGTCGCTAATATTTTCCGTCGTTAAATGAAAATTTTCTGATGTAAAATAGCCATTTAGTGATAGACTTTCCGTCGCTAAATAGCATTTATCTAGTAGTGAACATATTTTTTGTGGGGCTGATTTACTTAACAATTTCCCTGCAGGTTTTGGAATAGCCTTCGATTTCTGACTAATTTGGTCTGGTTGTGCTAACACATGAAAATGTGAGATCGTTTGTCTTGTTTGATATGAGAAATCAAAAGTAGCAACTCCAGATATTCCAAAAAGACTAGGACAATATATAAATGACAATGAAGGTATATAATTAAGTGATTAACAATGATAACTAAACTTATTTCATTAGGAAAAAAAAAAAAGCAATGCATGAGCAAAGAGATCAAGACGATCTCATCGACCTCTCTCTTAATTTCTGTTCCCATTGAACTTTTCACGTCAAAATTCGAACTTGTCATGATAAGCAACAAGACCGCCGCCAAACTGGTTAGCAAAGCCACCATAGCCGCCAGCGGCGGCAACTCCATTAAGAAGACCACTCAATGAACTTTCTCCATAAAACGACGGCGGCATTATTGCAACCCTCATTATTTCATCAGCCTTCTCAGCCACCTTTCTTCTCAACTCATGCATGGCCATCACATATTGCTCTAACTGATCCAAATCCATCTCATCAATCGGTTCGTCCCACCAGTTTCCTCTATTCCATATCTTAGCCACATTTTCAATCTCCTCCAACTGTTGCTTTTCCATCTCCAATGTCTTCACCGCTTCCTCGTGTTGTCTGTTAAATTCTTCATAAGACACCGAACTGATCTCGCCCGCCACCGGCCTGACAGGTTCGCTGTGACGATCTTCTGTCCCCTCACGGTCACGGAGATAGCGGCGGAGGACAGCTTCGACGTTCGGTTGGCCGAAGCAAAAGGCTTTGTCCGCCGGTGAAAAGACGATCATGGCAATCTGAGCATTACACAAAACGCAGAGCTCGCTGGCTTTCTTGAACAGTCCGGTGCGTCGTTTCGAGAAGGTGACTTGTTTGTTTGAATCCTTGTCTATCTGCTTTATCTCAATCTTCTTGCGACCTGTGGTTGTGGTTTTCTTGATTCGTTTTACGATATCCATGTTTGATCAAGGGAAGTATTTGGCCAAAAATATTACAATTTGTTGAAGAAGAGCGCCAATGTGGTAGAAAACATTATAGACATTACATATTTATAACAGAAAAGAGTCATGACCCATAACCCTCCCATTTGTATCCTCCAAGGTTTTGAATGGGATGGATTAGAATATTGTTTGACTTTTTTATTAAATATTAAATTAGATTATAGATACTATAATTATTAGAAAAATCTTGGAAATTACGATGATGGATTTCAATTGAGTTTCTTTCTCCTTCCAAGAGAGCTTTTATTTTGGTCTATGTTAAATGAACCTTTAATTTACTCGTTTCTTTCGTGTTGGAAACATATAATTAAGGATTTTGTATATAATCAAGTAAACAAACCGGGGATTAGACAATCAATTAGGGATTAATCAAAATTAAGCAATCAATCAGAGATTGATCAATTAATAGTATTAAATAGACATAAATGCGTAGTTATTACTTATGTTAATGTTACTTTAAAGTTTGAAATTGTAGTTTTGATGCTAATTACTTGTGCTAGTGGACAATATTTTACTCGATATATTAGGTTATTTTAAATATAACCCTTCTTTTTAGTGCAGGGATTCAGGAATTTGTTTCTTGTGATTTGATTCGATGGACAATTGAGTAAATTGCAGGCAAACTCAAACCCAACAAAAATAAAAATGTATAGTAAATTAATATTTAAACTTTTGACAATATTAATTTATTAGATCTGGTAATGATTTGGGCCCTCTCATAGTCAGAGTTTAGATTGAGAGAAATTAAATCTGTGAGCTCCTTGGCTATTTTGTTATCCGTAAATTAGGCTTATTCAAGAAGGTGCATCTATTTCTAATATATTTTTCGTTGGTAGTCTAATCATTTTTCTGAAGTTAATCTTAATTGTGTTAAGGTAAAAATTAAGAAATTATAGTCAAGTTATAGCAGCTAATAATAATTTGTCATACTTAGACTGGTCAATTTAAGTTGATAATAAGAGATGCACATTTAATTTATAATTTTAGTTCAACTCTTCTATTAGGAAACACTCTAGAATTAACTGAAATTATTTTAGCTATTTGTTGAAATTAGGTCATTTTTAATTTTTAAGATATACATGGCAATATACCTTGAAAGAAAATATTATCCTGAACTTTTATTTCATCGAGTGTTTTTTTTTGAATCGGTACAATTTACGATTTATTCAGATACAAATGTTTACATGATGACCTTGTTCAACTAAAAAAAAAAACATATGGTGTCGGTATTTCTTTCTGTTGTCCACAAATCAAGCATTTCTATTATATATTTATATTTGTTGGTAAATGAGTATTTCTTTTCTTTTGGTGGGAAATGAATATTTATATTATTAGATGTGATAAATTTGAAATGAATTAAATTATTTATATTTTAAAAATAATATGAGTTGCTATAAATTATTATTTACATTTTATATTGATCAATAATAGCATTATTAGAGAGGAAATGACCATTTTAAAATTTAATATATATAATCCTATTAAAAAATAAATTTGTGATAAAATAAACCCGGTAACATTTTATGGATTAAATGTTTATTGACTTCTACCGCCATAACCCAAAATAAGTAAATAACCCTTGGTGGACTAGCTAATTAATATTCAATGAAATGGATTTGAAATTGTGATTTTTTTTTCCACCTATGAAATTGGCTTACCAATTTCGTTTTGAATCTGAGTCTTTCCTTCTTAGATATACGTGAGAAATTGATTCAATATTTAATTACTCAAATATTTTGAATGAAAAAATAATTAAAGTTAAATTCAGCAATTAATTAAAGATGAAGTTGTGTATAGAGTATAAGCACATGGCCTTTTTTTAAAAAAAAAATCCGACCAAGAAGTTAAGAATAAATTTAAAAAATGATTTTAATATCGATTAGCGTCTGTTTGGGAAGCCCGTTTGGGTTCAAAAATCCGTTTTGGGACATCAGCCAAAAGCTACTCATGTTTGGTAACCCATTTCCACAACGCCATTTTCCACCAACGGCCATTTTCCACCCACGCACCAGAGACGCACAGCTACATCATCACGCCGTCGAACACTACCACGCTCTCATCCTCCATCCCTCAGCACGACGCGAGCCTCCATTTTGGAATCTGCTGGATCACATCACATTCCACTCAGCTCATTCCCTCTGCTACTCACAGACGCCGCCACCTGAGAAGGAGAACGCAGAAACAGAGACCACCCAGCCACTCGACGCCGCCAAAACCACTATTCATCTCCAGTTCTCTCTCTCTACCACACACGAGACCACTGCTCCATTCCTAAACACCAGCCGCCACCTGAGTTCTCATTCTTCCACTATGATTCCCATATTTCATCCAGAGCCGCCAATCCTTTGCCGCAACCTCCATATTCCCTCCACCATTCCTACGCACAGCGTCGATGAAGGATCACGAGAAGAACACGCACGCCACACACGCCTGGAACAACGATGACGTCTCTGCTCCAGCCACCTGCTTGCTGCTCTCTCCCATTCTCCACGTCGTCATTTCCACATTTCCCATACGCATGCACACACCGACAGCCACGCAAGGAGAGAAACAGAGAAGGAGACCACGAAGCTTGACTTCATTTCAGCACAATTCACGAGGAAAGCTTGGAGGTATAATTTGGGATTTTTTTATGACAATGAGTGGCTAATTGCGACGCCGATATGGAGGGGTCTGAGGCGACGGGAGGAGGATAAGGAGGAATGGGGCGAGGAAGTGATGGGAAGAATAGTGAGGGGAGGAAGCAGGAGGAACAGGAAAGTGTCGAGCGTAGCTTTTGCAGAGCAGACTTCCATACATAATCAGACGGAGGGAGGAGAGAGAGTGGGTAGGAGAGGGGAATAGGAAAATATAAAATAATTATATTGTAAAAATTCATTTTGGTCAACGATGTATCCAAACATAACTCTATTTTAGCCAACGGTCTATCCAAACATAAATTTTATTCATTCTTCCAAAAGTCATTTTCAAAAGCCATTTTTCCCAACGGTCGTTCTCCCAACGGACTCTCCAAACAGACCCTATGTCCCTATGTTGTCAGTCGTGTACATGTCCTTCCTTCAACTCCATCCATGTTAGTTCACAGACAAGTTCAGGAACGTGATCAAAAAACTTGTCTACATGAAATATCAATGTTGGAATATTATAATAGTCTATCTTAGGTGGATCAAGGCCCAAACCCATTTGGATTGGGATAAAAATGAATAAGATAGAATAATTGAGGTAATTCTCCTTCTATGTATTTGAATTTGAAAATAATATAATCACCATACGTGAGAGATATGGGGAGACAGTTTACCGTGTGCGTAAAAAATAACTCCCTGATAGAATTTTCTCCAGATTCTCTCCTCCAGTGGTTTTGTTATGTAACATAATTGGAATCTCCATCGGTACTCTAATCCTTGTGTGGGTACCCAGTTAGTCGACCGATTTCAGGTATGCCAACTACTAGAAAAATCCCATTTAGCGATGGTCGCTAATATTTTCCGTCGCTAAATTGAAATTTTCTGATAGAAAATAGTCATTTATCAATTGATTTTTCCGTCGCTAAATGACATTTTTCTGGTAGTGGCCCGGCATCCTACGTGAATCAATAATCAAAACATCCCTTCAAATAGGAAACAAATTAAGATTGTTTCAACTAACTTGTAACCCATAAAATTAAGGGTTGCAATCTTCTTATCGAGGACTTTGTTGATGAATAATTTATAAATATATTTGTAAGTACTCTTTGAACTCATATGCAATGTCTTTATTTTGACAAGCCTTTAGGACTCAGCTCGCTTAAAATTTTTCTTATAAAAAACATCGCAACACAAATTTATAAGGTTGTGATAATTGGGTCCCCAAGTCATTCGAAAGGAAAGAGAATAATATATTATTCGTGATCATATGTCCGTTTGGCAAAGTGGTGGAGAAGTACTTGTAAGTACTTTCATATAAGTCAAGGCAAATATGTGGAGGAGATTGTCTCGTTTTACGAAAAATACAGTTAAACGTGATTATGAGTGCTTATAAGCATTTTTGGCAATTTGCCAAACTGACCCCATAACAATGGAAATTGAAACGAGGTCCATCAAATTGGAAGATAGTCACAGTGTGTATACGGACACTCGCTAATTAAAAAAGGATTCATGAATAGGAGAAATAATAGGTGTTTATTATCCTATATATCCCTTTTAATTAGTGTATTTATTTGGCTAGATTTCTATAAGTTGATTTTTCCTAATAACATTTGATTGATATTAGTGCCGGTAAAGCGGGCCAGCCCGTGGGTTGCGGGCTGGCCCACGTGGGTTGACGGGCCAGAAAACCCCAGCCCGCAGCTCGCCATGGTCCGCAAGCTTTTTTTAAAAAAAATTAAAAATAATTTTTTTCATTTTTACCTAATTTTTCTTATAAGGTTGCATATTTATGCTGTTCTCTTTTAAATTTTATGAATAAGTGTTCAATAATTTCCTAAAAATAGAATTTAATATTATTTTTTAAAAAAATTAAAAAAATAAAAAAGCGGGCTGGCGGGCTGGATCAACCCGCATTACCGGTATTAATTGATATTCAATATTACAGGTCAAGATTTAGTACTGTTAAATCTAAATAAAATAGTTCTCTCAAAAACATTTTTAAGTTTACAAGGCTCAAAACCCAAGATCTTAAGTAACCGCAACTCATCGGCCACTTTAGGGTCCGTTTGGATAAGTGGATGAAAAAGTGACTTTTTCGTAGAAGTTATTTTGGAAAAGGAATTCTGAATAGAAGTTAAAAGTGTAACGTGATTTATGTTTGGATTAGCGTTGAAAAAGTGACTTTTTTAAAAAAGGAGAAACTGTTTGAGTAAACGTTGGAGAAGTGATTTTTGATGACAAATTACTTAAAAAGACATGAATATAATTAAATATCGCACATTCATATATATATATATATATATTTAATGATATTCATGTCTTTTTAAGTAATTTACCATAAAAAATCACTTCTCCGACGTTTACCCAAACAGTTTCCTCAAAAAGACATGAATATCATTAAATATCACACATTCATATATATAAATATATATAAATATCACACATTCATATATATATATATATATTATTTTAGGTATTTGTGATAACTTTGAGAATAAAGAAAAATTAAAATGGATTAAATGAAAATATATGTAAATCAAATATCATGAAAAAACAGTTTCAAACTAAAATATTTCCTTTGAAACAAATTCTTTGTGATAACTTTCCTTTTTGCCTCAGTTTCATGAAACTAAAATATTTCCTTTGAAACTAAATCTCTAATATTTGGTATGCAAGTTTCAGATGAGAAACTGACATGCAACTCAAAGTAATTCATCACAGCTCAAAGTAATTCATCACAGCTCAGCAATAAAAATTCACATACAACCTCCTAAATGTCAAACCACAGACTCTGCGTATATATATAAATATTCATAAGCTATTTTATTTAGCCCCTTACATCCCCATAGCTCAAGAACCCGACAACCTTTTCTAAGAAAACACAGACCCGTTTTCAGTACAGCAATGCCAGCGATAGTATACACATGCAGTAACACATATAAGCCAAACGGAAAGGAGAAAATTGCCATGCACATCCATTTACACTGTCAAACTTTAATTTATGTGAATCAAGACTCATGATTCATTCTTCTTCTTCTTCGGATATAGAGAGCTTATACTGAAAAATATACACCTGTTTTTCGGCTTATCACTGATCAGAGGAAGAAATCAACATGCATACAAGAAAAAAACTCATGCTTATTCATCACCCTTGATAACTACTTAAAATTCTTACTCTAGCCTCAAATCACCCAGAACCCGAGACCCCTACCTATGTTGCAACAAAACCCAGCAGTATAAAACAAATATCAAATGAAGGAGACAAAGAAAATAGGAAGGAGGTGAAAGCTATTTCATCACCAGCAGCGTGGAAAACATAGATCTCAACAAGCAGCGTGGAAAAATAGATCATTCAATGCAACAAGCAGCGTGGAAAATGAACTATACAAGGCCGACGATATTTGTTGTCGAGAAAGACGAAGGAGACAACAACTTAGTTCGTTGTCGAAGCTAGGTTAGCTTGTGGCTTCAAAGACGAGTTTAGGGGAAACAGATCTTGTTGCCTGCAGCTTCAGATAAAAATGATGACCAGCAACAGATCTAAACAAGCATACCAGTGCTTCGCTGCAACAGATCTAGACGATGACCTCATTGCCGGCGAAGAGTATGAAGGTGGCTGAAAGCAACTTTTAGAGAAGCCCAAAGCAGTAGCCAACACTGATCACACGATGTTCTTCGTAGCTAGAAGAAGGAGGTGGAAGGAATTTATAAATGATGACTGCTCAACGGTCTGAATAAATGACTTCCTCCTGTCCGCTTCTCAAGCAACCGTAACCGTCAGCTACTTCTGGCCAGCCGCTGCTTCTTTGGTAGAAGTCATTCCAACTGGACGCTGAACCAAACGAGCAATTTATGTGTAAACGTGCTTTTAGCCTCAGAAGGAGCTTTTTGACCTCAAAAACGCTCATCCAAACATACGCTTAATTAGTTGAGTTTTAATAGAATGATTCTTAGGATCTTTTTTTTAACAAAAGAAATGAAAACCTCATTCCTTTCACAAATTAAACTGATAAGGATCATATATAATATGTATAAAAATGTTTGCCAAGGATGCACAAAACAAGGTTTATACTTCATACAAACAAACTGAAGCACCATATATAGAAAAGAATAATTAAAAAAATCATTCAGAAGATCATAGGAAGATTATTTGCAATTAATTACATGACATACAGTGTTTGTTTAGATGGTAAGATAAAACTTCTATCATATACTTATATCGATTTGCGTAAAATTACTCTCAACGGATTCCTAAATCGCACTATAATATTCTTCCTGAATCATCACATGAAATCGGAAATTAAAATAAAAGCAAAGGGGATAAATAGATATTGAAACTGGAAAGCCAGTGAGGTACTGGTTGATCATTAATGTCCCCCGAGAAAGGGGGAAAACCAGGAAGATCAAGACTGAAAAGTAAACTTGAATCCCCATGTCATGGTTCTGGTAAATATGGTTATTAAAGGTATCATCAGGAACAACTACGTACGAATTAGCAGCAGGAACATTAAAATTATTCTGAGCACCACCACCTAATAATAATTTGTTGCCAAAGGCATCGTCATCGTAACGTCCGAAAGATCCACCGTAATCTCGCCCACCAACAATAATCTGTGATGATGAACAACACATAAAACTCTTTTGCCTTAAAACATCCTTCTTGAGTTCCTCCATTGCAATCCTCAGTTGCTGTAACTGATCAACTGAACCGATCTCATTGGTTGGACTCTCCCACCAGAAATCTCTCTGCCTCGCTTTGCTAGTACGATCGAGTTCTTCACCTCTCTTCTTCTCCATCTCCACCTGATTAAGAATCTGTGTTAA
Source organism: Vachellia pachyceras (assembly GCA_025593235.1). Lineage (NCBI taxonomy): Eukaryota > Viridiplantae > Streptophyta > Magnoliopsida > Fabales > Fabaceae > Vachellia > Vachellia pachyceras. The sequence goes on from JANTPZ010084674.1 coordinate 11,293, forward strand.
CTGCAGATTCAGATTACAAACGTTAGAATAATTCCGCTGAACACTGGTGATTGATGATGACGATGATGAGTCAGCATTATACGAAGATTTTCGAGCAGCTAATAGGTAACGGTCGATTATAGATTCAACTCCTGGGTGGCCGAAAGAGAAAGCTTTGTTAGCTGGAGAGAATACGATCATGGCGATTTCTACCCCACAAAGCGTACAAAGCTCACTGGCTTTCTTGAACAGTCCTGAACGACGCTTGGAGAATGTGACTTGTAAATTACTTTTCTTTGGTATGTTCTCGATCGGAATCTTTTGACGACCTGAGCTACACTTCTTGTTCATCATCGCCATGTTAGAGAGAGAAAAGAGATTATAAGAAATGCTTCGTTTTGCTAATGGATTATTTAGGACTTGAGCGAGATTATTTTGGAATGGAAACACATATGGGTATTTATTTGTGCTTGGTTGATGGAACTTGATTAACCAAATTAACATCCCATAATGTTTGATTATTGTTATTTATCATATAGTCTAGGGAGGGAGTTAGAAAATCTTTTATCTTAATGTCTATTATATGTGTGTGTATTGTACCAGCTTAGGAACACGGTAGAGAAATACTTTTACGCAAGTCGAGCTAAATATATGAAGGAAATTATCTCATTTTGAGGAAAAATACTGTTGAATGTATGTTTGACATTTCCAAGCGTTCCGCCAAACAAGCCCATGATGTGTGTGAAACCCGGCATTATAGAAAGATTGACTTTTTGCAAATCATCTTAATTTATTATTAGTTATCGGATGTTAGTGTACTATTTATGTATTGACTTATTGAGATTAAAATTATCAAGTTAATTGAGTTGTTACTTGTTCGCGGTTACTCATCACATGTTAATTGGACACACTGTCAAAATCTGTTGGAATAATTACTTGGAAGAGACATGAAACATAACTACATGATAACAAGGATATATGTATGAATGATGGGTATTACATTTCGGCCTTAGCTTGTGCCAATTTATTTCCAGCAAGGCGATAATGGACATTATGGGTAAGCAATAATGCATCATAAATTAAATCGTCACATTTTAAGCAAATTAAAAGGATATCATTCTTCAGTTGGAACATACATCAATGTTGATAATTAATATATATTCATTATATACTGTGCTGCGCTATCTGTTTCTTACAGGAAGAAGTCCATGCATGTTGACGCCTAATGACCCTCAATCCATCCTAACCGCTTATTTCATCTAATGGTTTCATCAATCAAACGACGTCATTTTGAAATAGTAAATCTTGGCCGCTGATCATTCACTCAGTCTTAACCATTCATATATGGTTTTCTATTTAAAACCATAATCTTCATCCTCACCTTCATAGAAGACGTTAACACCAGAGGGATCGGTTCGACCAAGCGTACGTGGGAAACATCTCTTGACGTTTTTTTATTTTGAGTATGAGTATAAAAATAATGCAAGAAGGCTGTAATATGATTAAAAATACCTATTAGTAGAAGTTTTTATTGAGACTGTTGGAGGACCAAAAGCTTTCAGGGGTTGCGTTTAATGGTTTCTGTTCTGTTCATTGTTAGATATAAAAATGTGGGGCTGGGTGTGGGTAATATGGGGAATATTAAAAAGGTTCCAATAAATTTTCTGATGATATTTATTTCACGACAATAACATCTAAACTAATATTTTTCTGCTATGTAAATTCATATATAATCTAATAATATATATAAATATTTTAAATAATTTATTTAGTTTCTTCAATCTTTTTAAAAAAGTTAATTGATTCTTATATTAAGAATCAAACATAGTATATAATGGTACAAAGAAGATGATGATGCATATGGGTTTCGCATTTGCTTGGGAAGCCATAAAAATAAATACTAAGGTCGGTCATTATAATTAGTTTATATCATTATAAAAAAAAGACTTTTAGTAGCCATAATGTCACTGCTGAAAGCATACCTTGAACGGGAACGGAAAAAGTTGTTCCTAAAATTAAGTCACTTTCAGTGGTAACAGAAAATGTCACCATTGAAGGCCTTGTCGCCGTTGAAAATCATTTTTTGGTGGTGTATGTCAGTTGATTACGAATCCTCATCCTTTGTGTATCTGATGTGGCTCCAAGTTATCCTCTTCAATAGGAAAAAACCACATTATGCCAGATGAAGTATAGGCCAAATTAAGGTTTCAAAGAAATGGAAACCACAAGACATAAAACAGTGTGTGTGTGTATATATATATATAGAACAAGAATATGTGACGCTATATATGGACTTGTCTTTTTTATGTTTCGCCTGCCTTCTCTTAGATGAAGCTTTTGTACTTAATTAGCAATCCTTTTATTCTATTTATACGATAAAAAAGAAGATTTTATTTGATCTTATTTATAAATTACTTTATTAAAATTTTTATATAAATATATAATTTTACTATTTTGCTAGAAGGAAAGTGACTTACCATGTAGAAGTATTTCGCTCATTCAGTGAGCATGGATTGATCTCCTCAATGTGGGGGTCTTGACGGCCTTTGTCTCATTTACTATTTATTTAATAATTTTTCTTCTTTACCCTAATTAATTTTTACAGTTTTCCACATTTTCTTATATATCTCACATTTAAAAGAAAAGATGATAAATAAATTCAGTTGAAATACACAATTTCTAATTTAGCCTTACATTTTTATCAAATCCCTAACAAGGTTTCTATGCCTTATTCAGAATTTTTGAATTTTGCAATTTTATCTATATTTTCTTTCTTCTCTCTCCTTTTTTGCATGGCTCTTTTTCTCTTTTCTCCTTATTTTACAAAAACTTTTTCTCCTTACTCTATGCCTTCATTTTTTTTCTTATTCTTTTGGAAGTGTGTGGATGTATAAAATAATTCCTCTTCAACATAATAATTGCTAAATTGTTCATACGTACGCTTTCTTGCTTATTTGCATAGTAAAAATAAAATAATAAAAAAAATGGAATAAAATAATCAAAATCCAGAACTAAATAACAAAAAATTCATACACAAAATAGTAATATACAGAATCTCATTCAAAACAATTTTTTTTGTGTAAACCTTTCGTAACAAAGTTTTGCAAAAATTCAGAATAAAGTAGCAATTCAGAAGTTAGCGTTAAAAGAGAAATTGCCAGAACATATCCTCAATACTGTTTACGTCGATTTAAAGAACTAAAAGTTGATATCTTAATAATTTAAAGAATCACAGATTTTGACGCTAAATTAAAAGTTTATAGAATTTTGTAATTAAAATAGGTATACACCTACCTCCGATCTTAATTTTTAACAACAATGGGGTACTATAATCTTTTAACAACAACATTAAAAAAATCCCTAATATATAACGTCAAAATTACTTATGGAATGGTATCTTCCAAATTTTGCAATTGACCTTTTACATCATCCAACTGAGCTTCTACATTATGTGCAATCAAGTTTCCACATTATGTACGTAATTAGAATTCTTTATATATGCAATTGAACTTCCATGATATATAACTAAACTTTCATAAGGGTTTAATGGAAGGCCTTATTCTCTAATTAATTTTTAGTGGGGATTTATCTCCAATTTTTCTTAGGAATTTGATAAAATTGTCAGCATAAATTGGGATTATGCGTTTCAGCTTGGTTTAAAAAGGATTTTCCCAATTTTAAATCAGAGGGATTATAGGAAAAGATGACAATTTTTTTGAGGAGGATTTAATAATGAAGGACGATCGTTGACCTAAAAATGATGGTAATATAATGTAGCGAATTTTCTAATAAATAATTGAATTTTTTTTTAATGATGGAATATAATGTAGCGAATTTTCTAATAAAAAAGAATGATGTAGCGATTTTTTTGTTTAAAAAAAGGACGAAATGGACCCACCCTTTTCGTCCCATGGCCACTCTTCCTCCTCTTCGTACTCTAAAATTGGAAAAATATAATTAAAGTTAATTTCATGCCTTTAATTATAATAGTAGTAATATAATAATCAATTAGCTCAATCAAAATGATGTTTTGATTAGTGAAATGTTTATGATCACTAATGAAATGAAGAGTTGAAATGAGCCGTAGAAGCGCATTAGACCAGGGGGCTGCAAACACCTTTAAGCCCTCCATTCAATTCCATTAATCATTGTTACATTCCATCAGTATGAGGAATTCGATTCTCCGGATACATTTAATAAAATCAACTTAGCAGCAAGAAACTATAATAATATATTTACACTCATGAAAAATAAATCAGATGCCTTTTATTACAGCAACATGAAACTACATTATCATGATTCAGTTCTTCCTGACAACTACATAGAATGAAGTCCAGAAGGAAGAAAACACATCAACACATCCTATATCACTATAACAACACAGGACACTGAATCCAAAACACATGATAATATAATAAAACAGACTCCAAACCCAAACCTTGAGAAAAACTTTAGTGTAAAATTTCAATGAGACTGATGCACAACTCATAAGGTCCTCATATATATATATCCACAAGATCATTTCAAGACAAACTCATGAGACCTTGATGTGTATTTTTCAGTTCCATTTGAGTTTCACATTAGTTTCTCGAGAATTTAGAAGATCCAAACCCAAAGGAAACTAGAATAAAAAAGAAACCAGAAGTTTGATCCTAAACTAAATATAGGGCATCATCATAATCATTCTGAGCACGCACTTAATTTTTTTATCAGTAGAAGATCAGTGAGACCCTGGTCCTCCAAATCCAAGGTTTGGAGGCACTATAGCACTGCCTTCAAACCCAGCAGGATTTTGAACCACCACCGGCGACTGAAATACCTGATGATGTGGCAGCGGCGGAAGCGTAGGCACCGCATTGGAAGACGAACCTCCGGCCAAAAACTGATTTGATGAGTTACTTGCATTCTGTATCAGCACCATCCTATCAGCCTGCCTCGTCACACTCCTCTTTAGCTCCTCCAACGCCGCCTTAAACTCCTCGAGTTGTGACCTTGTCATCTCATCTATTGGAGCTGCCCACCAGCACTGACCCTATCAATCACAATATAGTAACACTAGTATTCAACCTATTAAAGGAAAAGCCTCCGAGAAATTTTAATCATAATGACTTGTATGTTTTTATACATCACAAATATTATACTCGTTCATGTACTTTTCACCAATAAAATTTTCAAAATTTAAAGGGCTCTATTTATTTACACACACACACATACATACTTGAGCGGCCTTTCGTATATGATTCAATTCATCGGTGCGCTTCTTCTCGGTGTCGAGCTGGGCAGAGAGTTGAGTGAACTGGGTAATGAGGTCGCGAACGTTGGCGTTGCGGTGAGCCTCCATGAGCTGCATGGTGCCAGAGGTCTGTGTCGGTGGGGCTCGCGTGAGGTAGCGATCCACCACCGTGTCGACGCTGGGGTGGCCGAAGGAGAAGACCTTATCGCCGGGAGAGAAGACGATGAGAGCAACCTCAGCCCCACAAAGAGTACAAAGCTCACTAGCTTTTTTAAAAAGTCCGGTGCGACGCTTTGAGAAAGTTACCTGCAGGTTGCTCTCATTGGTCATCTTCTTCATCTCAATCTTTTGGCGACCCTTGCTCCTCTGTGAAGTCAACATGGCCGAAGAACAACGGTAAAAGAACCGTGAAAAGTGAATTGAGACCAACTAACCACGAATATAATGATAGAGAGAAGGGTCGTCAATTATTTATAATCATTTTGTTGCGTGGAGATTCATATGTAGTGCGCGTAATTAAACAAGCATTTGGCCGTGTCCAGTGCCAATCATTGCACCTTTTGGTTGCATTTAAATTATTTCTGGGTTGAGAGATTTCATAATCTCTCTGTGCATATGGCTTATATGGTAAGTACTTCAATGAGAAAACAAGTGTAGTCTCGGATGCAGCTAATATGATGATCATCATAGCCTATATTCAACTGTTTACAGAGAAAATGGTTCTGGAAATTTCAGAATTTTTCCTTAGGTAAAATTGTTCTCATCCTTTTTGAAACAAAATGTGTATATACATATGATTTTAATGATATTGGTGAACGAGTTAACGAAAGTATTTAACTTATATTTGACTGCTATGTGCCCCAACAATGTACATATTTTTTTCCTTTCATTGCACTCTTTAGATATGTATTTTATTCATTAAATAATATATATGAAACAATATCAAGATCAAAGTATTCATGCATCTACATATAATATCATGTCAAAAGTTTGCGACAAGTATTGCTTTTCTATTTAAACATTACTATATATATTCATCACCTCGTGCATTCATCATGTATTTTTATTTTATGAGTGTATATCTGTAATCAAAATGCTAAGATCCCTTCATATCAATCCATCCCCTGATCAGTTTTTTTCTATTTTCCGCAGTGAACACACACACACACGCCATTTTTGGTACTCATAAAAATCTTATATGATATACACTTACTAATTGCCTTATAAAAATGGATTGAACCTGGGTTCTAGTTGGAGAAATATGTCTGTGAAATCTCTACCAGGTATGTAAGGCCCGCCAATTTTCTTTTCTATCTTTTATCTAGATCTTCCTACACCAAGAGAGAATCCCTACAAAAATTTACATAGTAGAGAGTTAATTATTATATATATATATATAGAGAGAGAGAGAGAGAGAGAGCCCAAACCCCTATTTCCTTATAGTTGATCTTCAAATAATATTCATATAATTGATCGAGTTCAGAAGCTCTCTCAGAAACTTAACAAACGTACTGTTTCGCTTTTTAGTTCCCTTAGATGTCAAATCTTTATGAATAGAATTTGGTAAAATTGGTTATCTGGCCTCTGCATAATGCAGTTTTAATAAAGATTTGTTTCTCATATTTACAGAATTTGATTTGCATTTTTTCTTCCTATATCTATAGAATTTGAATCTAACTTGGCCAATATTTATATACAATGTCGAATGCTCCAAAGACCAAAACCTTCTTATTAATGCACAGGGAAGAACAGCAAAGGAAGAAATTAAGAGTAATTTAGAGCCAAGAAATTAACAGGTCTCCAAGTATTATACTTATCCTACTAATTTTTTTGATGTCAGAATACTAAAGGGTCTCTAGTCTAGTCTCCTTGGATGATTTAAAGACGATAATCTTAAAGACTCGCAGATAATTATCGATTATGTATATAGGGAAGAAAACGACACAGCGGACTGATTAGCTAAGATGTCTTATGGCCAAGTTGGCAATTTTTGTTTTCAAAATCAACCCACCACTTTCCTTCTCTTCAAGAGGGACTGGTTGGTAAAGGAGGCTAAGCCCAACTGATGTTTCTATTGCTATTTTGGGTTAATGATTTTCAATATTATTAGAAAAAAATGATAATCTCTCCAATATGTATGCCTAATTAATATACCATAATTTTATTCATAAAGTAAACACAATAATCAAATATGGTTGAGTAGATACATACTATACATCGTGCTTGTTTGGGAACTCATTTTTCCCAACGTTACACGTAAGCCAAGATAAAATCATCTCGAAATTTGTATATTCATCTCGAAATCCATAAAATCACCTTAGAAGCCATAACTCTTTTCTCCCAACGGATTTCCCAAACACACACATCTTCTGTAGTTCTCGTATGTAAGCAAACCCTTTGGCATGAACCAATTGGTTATGAGAAAATCACTATAAGGTTCTAAGAAATGAATGCAATCATCAAATTAAAAGTTTTGTGATGAATAAGTAACACGCCATGATAAGTTCAGCCGTAAGAAATAACGATAGGGTTCATACTATTAGCTTGTTGTGTGATCTTTAATTGGATGATTATTACATTACTTCATTGGTACTTCATATATAGTGATTTTTCCTTTGTTTTTTTATGTATTGTGCTTTGTTTTTGTTTGCTGTGATGATTTTCTAGCTCAAACTCCCTTACTCCACCCAACAAATTAAATCTACCTTAAACAATTTAAATTTGTTCACCTGCTTTTGTATTTTATTTAGCTAGATGACAAGGAGAATTTGTTCAAACGGAAGATGAGTAACTAACAGTAAAAAGCTTGACATATGTTTATATATACAGCAAAATAACATGTTTTTCATCACTGAGATTGTTCTTTAATTTCTATATACATGCACCGTGTTAATTGTGCGAATCTTTGTTTTTGCATTTATTTTTCCTCTGTAAAGCCTGACTTAAAATTTTCTTAAGAAACTATGAATTTTTAACAATTAAACCATATAAGGTATTTTGCAAAAAAAAACTCCATTGAAGTATATGCTGATAATGTTTAAAAAACAAGTGAAGTTATTACATGAAGTCTAATAAAACACGAAGAAAGTTGAAATAAGAAGGGAAAGTTTTCATACAGTCTAAGAAAGAACTGTATTGTTAATTACTTATATTCAGTATTCACTATTCACTATTCACTATGCCCCTTATATGCATACTCCCTATGTCCTTAATATACGATATACTTTACAATTTAATTTCTTCATCAAAATGTATATTATATTAATGATTAGATAAAGTATACTATCTGTATTAAATTTCTTAATTAGTATATATTTAAGGAGTTATTAATATTGTTTAAGTTTCAAAACTCAAGTTTTGAAACATAGTTTCATTAAATTGGTAATTTAGGCAAGAATGCATATATACGCAAAAGAATTAAGGAAGTTTTGGGTATAATGTATCACTTCTAATAAACAGCAAGTAAAGCATGAAAACACCATTGTGCAGGAAACAGGTGCTCCATGCTCCACCCCAAATAAGCACAATGTAGAAGAAACGTTAAAGTGGAAACCTGCCAATGTTAAAAACTATTGATATAATTATACTAATATGCGAAATAGGCTAATCCTTATGCTTATAAAAAAAATGGATACAAGTTTTAAGAAGTGTTATCCAGTCATTACTAAATAACATTAATATTTTTTTATATTATATTATATTTTATACTTAATGGCTTTTGTTTATTTTTTGTTGGGAGATGAACAGACAAACTCATCCTAGTAACCATGGGACTGAGCTAATAAAGTGCCCAAATCCTTACCAAGATCATGATGCTTCTATGCAATTGTCTAATTATGTGACGTTATTGAAATAGAACAGATTAGAGAACTACTTCATCTAACGAACTTCTTGCCCTTTTGTTTTATATGTTATTTTTGTTCATCCTTAATTATTGATTAATATCATTGATAATGATAATCTCATTCCAATGCGTTTAAGTTTAACAATATTAATTTCACTCAATAGAATTAATACCGTTTAGGCCAACTCATAATCCTTGGAGTTGGTATTTTTTTTTTAAAAAAATAAAGAGATCAAAATTTCGAACTGAACTAATAAAAATGATAAGAACCCTGGGAAAAATTATATGAACTAAAATACAACACAATCAATACACTGGGACTTAACGGGAGATGAAAAAACCTTTACACTTCAAATCCCAGAAGGGATTAGTTTTAAACCTATTTGGATACAAACTTGATATTTGGCAAACAAATATATGATACAAACCCAATAAAATATAGCTTTAAGGTTTCCACAGTTCCTACAGAGAAGATTGTAGGTAAGGTAGGAGCCAAGGTTTTCAAGTCTTCTACTGAATTCCTCTCTTATGTTTCTTAAAATGCTGATTATCTTTAATTTATTTCTTTTATGCAAAATTTCATATTTTTATATTAGATAGAATTAGATAGAAGATATTATTTTCAATTTCATTATTTCTAAATTTAGGATAGATATTGGCTTTTGTTTTATATGTTATTTTTTGCGTCCCTATTTATTGATTATGATAATTTGATTCCGAGATCGGTAACATGTTACGCAAATTTTTGTTTTTCGTTTGTCATAGGGGAAGAAAGGCCGTAAAAGGAGGAAGAAAAACCCTCAAAGGCCCCGGGAAGGACCATCGTCTCGCTCCTTTGCGTTTCGGAGTGCAGAATGAGAACCAGGGAAACAGTGTGGCCCTTCCAGCCTTGCTCACAGTCATAGCTCATCATCGTCTTCGTTATCATCACACACGCTGAATGCTCAATTTCTCTCTTTTCAATATTTCTTTGTATAGACACCGCGGGTTCATACTTTAGGGCTGACCTCCCTAATGGCAACGACGTCGCAGACCCATCGCTACTGCGGCCCTTCCTCCATTGGACCGGGTGGGGGCAGCTTCGACGCACTCAATCGGATCCTGGCTGACCTTTGCACTCGCGGCAATCCCAAGGTACTGTCCCAAACTTCTAATTGACCCTCAGCATCACATTGGTTTTGACAGATTATGCTGATAGTATGTGGTTAGAGAAGTACACCCTTTGGACTAATAGCTAAACTATAGTGCTTGAAGGACAAAAGAACTGATTTTTTTTTTTTGTTTTTCTTCACAAATGCGCAGGAGGGTGCTTCACTGGCTCTCAGGAAACATCTGGAGGAAGAAGCTCGTGACCTTAGCGGTGAAGCTTTTTCTCGATTCATGGATCAATTGTATGATCGAATTTCTAGTCTTTTGGAGAGCAGTGATGTAGCTGAAAATTTGGGGGCTCTAAGGGCTATTGATGAATTGATTGATGTGGCACTTGGAGAGAATGCTTCTAAAGTTTCAAGATTTTCCAGTTACATGCGGAATGTGTTTGAAGGGAAGCGCGATCCTGAAATTTTGGTTCATGCCAGTAGGGTTCTGGGTCACCTAGCCCGGGCAGGTGGAGCAATGACTGCCGATGAAGTAGAACGCCAGGTTTATGCATACTGAGACAATGCTTTCTTTCTTTTTATTTTAAGCAGAATGTCTAAACTGTCTTATCGTCAGGTTAAAATTGCTCTGGATTGGCTCAAAGGTAACAGAGTGGAGTATCGTCGATTCGCTGCTGTTTTGATCCTGAAAGTAAGTTTCATTTTTTTTTTTTTGAGCTGCGTCAGGTGAACTTGGATGTCTAATAGAGTATGAGCAGATCAAAATTTTTATATTTCCTTGGTTGGACCTTCTGGAGGCTCTTGAAGTTTTTGGTTTTACGCCCCCATGTATCTTCATTTGCTTTTATTTCGGTGGTCTCCGATATCTTTCAAATCTCCCATTTCCCCAAATATATGAGCTATATCTTGGCTGCTGCAGGAAATGGCAGAAAATGCTTCTACCGTCTTCAATGTTCATGTACCTGAATTTGTTGACGCTATCTGGGTTGCCTTGAGGGATCCAGCATTGCCAGTTCGAGAACGAGCTGTGGAGGCGTTGCGTGCCTGCTTGCGTGTAATTGAGAAGCGTGAGACGCGATGGCGTGTTCAATGGTCAGTTCATACTTCATAGGCATAACATTCATACACAATCTGAATCTGGTCGTACAGTAGAGCAGTACAGTAGACTTTGGCTCCATTAAACTAATGTCTAAGCATTATAACATGACTTCTTGGAGGGTTTTGGCTATCGTTGATATATATATATATATTATATATATATAAAATAGGTGTACCTTACTCTAATCCTCATTTAAATGTCTCTTTGATGAAGTAAGTTCTTAATTTTTCTTTATTGGAAGGTATTATCGGATGTTTGAGGCAACACAAGATGGATTGGGTAAAAATGCCCCAGTGCACAGCATACACGGTTCATTGCTTGCAGTTGGAGAGCTTTTAAGGTTAGTCGAGTTTCCAACATTTGCATTACTATGCAGGAATTTTTGCCCATTTTTCAAGCTGGTATTTATGATTGAATTATAATTTGAGGAGTTCAAGGTAACGCATGAATTATTATTTTGGGCAGGAATACTGGTGAGTTCATGATGTCAAGATACAGAGAAGTTGCTGAAATTGTTCTCAGATACTTAGAGCATCGGGACCGTCTTGTTCGTCTAAGCATAACTTCACTGCTGCCTCGAATTGCACATTTTTTGCGTGATCGTTTTGTTACTAACTACTTAACGGTATGTTAACTTTCCCTAATACTTGGTTATGCCTTTCAAAGCTGGTTGGAAGACCTTCGAGAATGGGGCTTTTATGGTTATTTCTATCATTTTTTTTATTTAGTGCCAATCTCTTGCAGATATGCATGAATCATATACTTGCTGTCTTGAAAATACCTCAAGATCGTGATAGTGGGTTCATTGCTCTTGGGGAAATGGCTGGAGCATTGGATGGCGAACTCATCCATTATTTGCCGACAATAACTACTCACTTACGTGAGGCGGTATGTTGCTGTAGCTGTCAACTTGGTGTCTGTCTTCAGTCATTAGTTGTCTTAGGGCCTTTTGCATGTCCTATGTGGATTTTATGGTTAGTTGATGAGTTTATTTTCAGCTCCCTTCATGTGGCAATGTCATGATTTGGCGGTTGACACATTTATGAATGTAGATTGCTCCACGTAGGGCTAAACCTTCACTTGAGGCCTTGGCTTGTGTTGGAAGTATTGCAAAAGCAATGGGGCCTGCTATGGAACCTCATGTACGTGGTCTTTTGGATATTATGTTTTCTGCTGGTCTTTCAACAGTACTTGTGGGATCCCTGGAGCAAATAAGTACCAGGTACATGGTTGGTTTTGACTTGTTTTTAAAATAAATTGAGGTTAATTTGATATGTTATAGAAATATTGTTTAATTTGTTATCATTTCAGCATTCCATCCTTGCTGCCAACTATCCAAGACCGGTTGCTGGACAGCATATCTTTGGTCCTTTCTAAGTCCCACTATCCTCTGGGGAGGCCTGCTGCAAGCATGGGTAGAGGAACAATGGTGAATGCACCTCAGCAAGTTTCAGAGCTTAGTGGTCCTGCCTTAGTACAACTTGCTTTGCAGACTCTTGCTCGTTTCAACTTCAAGGTTGTGCGTTTTGTTGTTTGTAATGTGTCTAACTCATATTTTCCATCTTACCAGCGATGCTTTCTTCCCACCTCCTTTATGCATTCAAGTTGTTAGAATGCTGCCAAACTTATTTTATGCTATAATATAGGGACATGACCTACTAGAATTTGCCAGAAAATCAGTTGTTATCTACTTGGATGATGAGGATGGAGCCACTCGAAAAGATGCTGCATTATGTTGCTGTAAATTAGTGGCAAATTCCTTTTCTGGTATAGCATGCACCCATTTTGGTTCGAGTAGATCAAATAGATCAGGGGGGAAGCGCCGCCGCCTTGTTGAGGAGGTTTGGTGTTTGCAAAACTTATTCTATATGGATAATTTATTTTTTAGATTTTGTTTTTCATTTTCAATTGATTTATGTTTGTTGTGGTGATATATAACAAAATTTACTACTAAGTTATCGAACAAGCTTATTGCCACTCCTTTAAGGATTCTTTTTGTCTATTTATGATAAGCCCTTAATGTACAATATTTCATTTTTTTTAATAAAAGACTTCTTTTTTTGCTTTAGTTTTTATTTTCAACTAAAACGTAAATTTTTTTTATCCTTTTAATATCCACATGATTATTTCTGTTCAAATTAAGACTAAAAATACCACATGGTATGTGGTGAAAAAACAATCCTCTGAGGAGATGAATGAGTTGGTTTAGACTACTGGAGGTCAATTTAAACTCAAGCGAAATCAAGGGGGACAACTTGTAATTTTGCCCCTGTATTAATGCTGCTAAGTACTGCAGTTTGACTGGAGGACTTCATATTTGTGGGACCTTTGATTTCCATAAGGGTGCTAGCCTTTAGAGTATGCTTAATAGTTTTAGATCGGAAATATTGGAATCGAATGGAAAAGGAAATCAACTAACCTTTGGGTGGATTACTATTAGGAAAATATGTAAAAGAAGTAAAAAAGTAATGTAATTCGGGATGATGATGGTGGGATGTTAACTCATAGTCTGCACTATGATGTTGCAGAAGGATATTGTTAGTTAAGTTCATTCTGCAGACTAGCTCTTTTGTATTGCAAATTTCAGTCTTTTAGTGCTTTTGTTATTTTTTTGGATCTTATTATTAGGTGTTTAATTAACACTTAGTTGATATGCTTGTTGCTGATCGAAATCGACAATATGCAGCATGTGGAGAAGCTTCTCATTTCAGCTGTAGCAGATGCTGACGTTACTGTTCGCCACTCTATCTTTACTTCTCTGCATGTAGATAGAGGTTTTGATGAGTATTTGGCACAGGCTGATAATTTGAGTGCAGTATTTGCTGCTTTAAATGATGAGGTATGACTGCTAGACTTTTAGGTTCACAAAGAACCGCTGCCTCCTTTTTGGGAATTAAATAGAGGTTAGGGCTTGTGTGCAAAGTATTTGCTTCTGTAGTGTTTTGCCTATTGAACAAAAATCATATTTCGTAACGTGTTAGTTGCTATTTCCTTTTGATTTAGTTTCGTTTTCTTGGTCCTCAATTTTTCATTAAGTTCTACTGGGTGGGTGATTATCTTTTTTTTTTTTTTGTGCTTCGGTTTGCATGTTTTTGGTCAAAGGGTTGAATCTTATCCTGGAGATTATGTAGGATATAACATTTTCTTTCTGGCTCGTAGCTATCTTATTGATTGTTTTCCTCTGTTGTACCTAAGTGAATGTCTTTTAGGAGGGTGGCGCTCAGCTTGAAAAGTTCTTTTTTGGGTTTAGGGGGTGCATGCCCTTTTTTGTTCGCTAATATTTCTGTCTTTTCCTTCATTTGCTTCGAGTAAATTGTGTTCACCTTCCCTAGATGTTTCTATAATCTATGTTCACATCCGTTGAATTTTTAAAATATTAGACTAACCTGTCTTACTTTAAGTTTCATTAACATTAACTTGGCCTTTGGATGATTCACGCTGCATTGAACTAGGTAATGGGAGTTTTTAAGAAGAAAATGCATATGGTATTAGGAGAATATAAGCTCATCTGACTAATCAGTTAATGGAGATATTTTAGTATAGTTTACAATTCAAAGAAAGAAAAATAAGCGCTTCTTTGCACTTGTGTATAACTTTATTTCCTGCAATTTGTTCTTGAAGCTCCGCCATGTTACATCCTGGTGACAGTTGAGTCTAATTATGCAGGATTTTGATGTTCGAGAGTATGCTATTTCTGTTGCTGGAAGGCTATCGGAGAAAAATCCTGCATACGTTCTTCCAGCACTTCGCCGCCATCTTATACAGTTGCTAACATACCTAGATCAGAGGTATTTTGAAGGGTTTATACTGTTGGTTGATGGATAAATATATGAAAATATCTTGGTTGAGTTGCTTTCGGTGGACAATTTTTCCCCAATATCCTTGAATTATCTGTTCTTGTCAGCAGTGCAGATAGCAAATGCAAGGAAGAAAGTGCAAAATTACTTGGTTGTTTGATAAGGAATTGTGAAAGGCTAATACTTCCATACATTGCTCCAATCCATAAGGTTTAACTAGTTGTAATGTTTGAGATAAATTCATGTTTTGTTTCATTTTCTACTTTCTTAGTAAATTTCTGATTATACCAGGCACTTGTAGCCAGACTTATTGATGCCAATGCCAATACGGGAATTATAAGTGGAGTTCTTGTAACTGTGGGGGATCTTGCCAGAGTGGTGAGAGCTTTTCTCCTTTTGTGATATGTTCGCTCGCAATTTTTTCTTAAAAAAACTTACCTACTTATCTTTGGTTGTGATTTTGATTAGGGTGGTTTTGAGATGAGGCAATACATACCTGAACTTATGCCTCTAATTGTTGAAGCATTATTGGATGGGGCAGCTGTCTCAAAACGTGAAGTGGCTGTTATTACACTCGGTCAAGTTGTGCAGAGCACTGGGTATTTGCTTATGTTTTGTTTGCATGACAAAAAAAGTTACTTGTTTATTTCTTCGTTTGATGAATGTTTTTTTGGGATATATAACATTATTTAACAAACTGTTTCATGCAGGCTCAAGGCTTATAAATTAAATTTTAAAAGAGCACTCTAGTCTCTACAATCCATTTGTTTTTAAATAAAAATGTGCTGCCTGATGGACCTCACTATTTTATCCCATAGTTATAGAAAAGATCTCTGGTCAAGAATTGTCTATTTTTGATCCAGCTTTTAACAATACAAGGCTCTGAAAACAGTACTCTTCCAAATGATCTATCTTAAGAGTCAAGAGGCTGGGCAAACCTATGGCTCATGTAAAATATCCCATCCATTGCAAGGCTTCTATCAAACTTTGTGGTGCAAGATAGAATAACTGTTTGTCCCTGAACTCTGAAAGCGAATAAAACAAATATCCTAAGAAAGAGGCTCATAGAGCTTACAAGTTTCTGTATTTTGTTTGTATATGAATTGGAATTTGAATTAATTATCTTTTTCTGATATGTTGATGGATTTCAAATTTGTGCCATGGACAGTTACGTCATAACTCCATATAACGAGTATCCCCAGTTACTTGGCTTACTCTTAAAATTACTGAACGGTGAATTAGTTTGGTCCACCAGACGAGAAGTATTGAAGGTACCTTCAGAAGTTAGAACTAAGTACATAATTCTGCATGCCACAGCTGAAAACTTGTAACTAAAATATCCTTGGGTTCTCCAGGTACTTGGGATTATGGGTGCTCTAGATCCCCATGAGCATAAACGAAATCAACTTAGGTTGCCTGGGACTCACGGAGAAGTTACACGTCCTGCCAGTGATTCTGGTCAACATATGCAGTCTGTGGATGAATTTCCGATGGATCTGTGGCCTTCTTTTGCTTCATCAGAAGACTATTATGCTACGGTAGCTTATAAGAATTCCTCAGGATTTTTTTGTTTCTACTTTTTATTGTAAGTTCAATAACATCGTTTTATTATTTCAGGTTGCAATTAATTCCCTTATGCGTATATTGAGGGATCCATCACTTGCCAGCTACCACTTAAAGGTGGTGGGATCCCTCATGTTCATATTCAAGGTATGCATGAAGGTGTTATCTTTTTTTCTTCTGAGGAGATTAGGTGTAGAACCAAAAGAGAAGCTCATAGAACACAATTTTTTTATTCTCCATGGAAATGAAGCAACTGTTATGTTTTGTTTTAAAAAAATTCATTGTTGATGCTCTTGTCTTGGTGCAATTATTTTTAGCAGTGTGATTGTGAATTATAATTAAGAGTGCTCTTTCTTTCATTAGATTATATGTTTAACTAATTACTGTAATTCTTCGTAATTTATTGTGTTCTTGGTCCCAATTTGATTGTATTTTTTCTTTGTAAGGATAGTCAATGGGACTTGGCTGCGTACCATACTTGCCAAAGGTTAGTCTTGATCTTACGCTTTGCAATTTATGTTACATCCTTTCTACCTTCGTTCTATCTTGCTTACTGTTTTATGTGTCTTGCTTGTATTTTTTGACACTTTTGGGCAAATTTCTTCGATGGTTTTTAGGGAATTTCTATTTCTGATATACAGAGAGATTGAATAATTTTTGAGCCGTTTTGGCTTATATTTTTTTGGGATGATTCCTTATCCTCCACGGAGTACATTTATTTCCTTTGATGTCATCCTTTCTCCTTTTTATACTAGACTAGTTATTTCACTTGGTAGCGCATTCTTCTGTGGCTTTTGAATCTTTTTTGACTTAAGAGTAAGAGGTAGTGGTACGCTTGGCTGTGGACCTAAAATATCCTCTCACTTGTTTATTACACGTTCTCTTAACTTTCTCTTTTGCTTAGGTTTTACCTGATCTCTTTCATACTGTCCGGACATGTGAAGATAGTCTGAAAGACTTCATTACATGGAAGCTTGGAACTTTGGTGTCTATCGTGCGCCAGGTGCATTTTTGCATTAATAAATTGTTATATGATGTGCTGTTTGGCTATCATATGTTCATATTATGTGATGGGGCTGTGCAGCATATCCGTAAATACTTGCAAGAGTTGCTTTCTCTAATATCAGAATTGTGGTCATCGTTTACTCATCCAGCACCAGCACCAGCACGTCCTTCCCTTGGCTATCCGGTAAGTTTGGCAAATTTTACAAATTGTTGGATTTTGTTTGGACTTTACATGCCTGTTCTGTATATATTTATTCTTGTTATTTTTTCAGGTTCTCCACCTAGTTGAACAACTTTGCCTTGCCCTTAATGACGAATTCAGAACTTATCTTCCAGTCATTCTTCCAGGCTGTATTCAGGTCCTTAGTGATGCAGAACGATGCAATGACTACACTTATGTTCTTGACATTCTCCACACCCTTGAAGTTTTTGGTGGTTAGTAATGGAACTCTTCATTGTCATTGACCTGCACCTTAAGCTTTCGAGATAAAGTGGTTCTTAGGAGCTCTTTCATACCATTTTGGTTTCGGTGTTTGATCTGTTTACAGATTTTTTTAATGACTATACAGATGGATTGGATAGCTCTATTGAACTAATTTTTATTTACTTTTTTGTTTTGCCTTGTCTTTGTACTTCTCTGTTAACATTATTTTCATAAAGAAGATATTCAATATTATTTTAGTGCAAAAACCAAATATTGAAAAAAACTCTGTTAGCTTGGTGCCAAGGTTGTCGTGGGTGTACAATGTGGTTAATTTGATTTTTCTGTACAAACATGAATTAGTTATTTATATATACATGTGTGTGAATAAATGGCTAACCATGTCTTCTTTGTTATGTAGGGACTTTGGATGAACATATGCATCTTCTACTTCCTGCACTTGTACGCTTATTTAAAGTGGATGCCTCAGTAGACATCAGACGTGCTGCAATAAAAACATTGACAAGATTGATCCCCTGTGTGCAGGTAAGTTATCGTGTCCTTCACTCTCAAGTATACAAATTTAATCTGTTTATGCAAAGATAAGTGGTTTTTATTTTTGGCTTTTGGTCATGATTATTCTGGTCGGTTGTCTATTTTTCTCTTCCATTATCAGGTCACCGGTCACATATCTTCTCTCGTGCATCACCTGAAGCTAGTTTTGGATGGGTGAGCCCTCAGATTCTATTTTTTAATTTCATATCAATATATTTCTCCTCATTTTGTTCATATAGTCTATGGCATCCTTCTCTGTCTTTTGGTTTTGTGACTCTAGTAATTTCAATTCTCATTTACAGGAAAAGTAATGAGCTCCGAAGAGATGCTGTTGATGCACTTTGTTGTCTGGCTCATGCCCTTGGCGAGGATTTCACACTTTTTGTTCCATCCATACACAAACTTCTACTTAAATATCACTTACGGGTCTTGACTTTTCCCCCTTTTTAAAATTTTGTTTTTGTGTTTGTGGTTAACATCTATTTAGCATTGGGAAGTTTTAAGAAAGTTTATGTTGCTTCAGCACAAGGAATTTGAGGAAATTGAAGGGCATCTTCAAAGACGGGAATCATTAATCCTTGGTAGCACAGCTGTTCAAAGATTGAATCGGCGACTTCCTGTGGAGGTCATTAGTGACCCTTTAGATGATGTGGAGAATGATCCTTATGAAGATGGATCTGATGTACAGAAACTAAGAGGCCACCAGGTATCTTTATTCTTTTGTTCAATCCTTGGGAAACTTTAAATAATCATAAGAATTAAGAAGACATTATGCAGATTTTAGTGGAATCAGGGAATGAGCATTGTGTAAAAAATGAGTTAAGAACTGGAGAATAATTTATAGGAATATATTCCTGTATAGTATGACACTCTGAGGTTTTTCCACCTCAGCATATTTTTTGTATGAGGTTTTTAAGTTTTTTTCACACAGGTCAATGATGGTCGATTGCGGACGGCGGGGGAGGCTTCTCAGCGAAGTACTAGAGAAGATTGGGCAGAATGGATGAGGCATTTTAGCATTCAACTGCTGAAGGAATCTCCTTCACCAGCCCTACGAACCTGTGCTAGACTTGCACAATTGCAGGTTTCATTTGCTATTGATATAAGGTGATCGACAAGTTTTTCCTCATTAATTTCACTTCTGATATGCTTTTGGCAGCCTTTTGTTGGACGAGAGTTGTTTGCAGCTGGATTTGTCAGCTGTTGGGCACAGCTGAATGAGAGTAGCCAAAAACAGTTGGTCAGAAATCTAGAAATGGCCTTTTCATCTCCAAATATTCCTCCTGAAATCTTGGCAACTCTTCTTAACTTGGTATACTTGCTCATCTTTACTTTGACGATGTTAACACATCTGAGTCTTTAATGTTTTCATGCATACATTTAACTCATCTACTTCAATAATTGCAAGGGTGAGAATTAAATCCAAGGATATATTCTTTAAATGATCCAGCAGCGGAGCTTTTGGATGTGATGAATTATACTACTTCTGATTTGTAATTCAAATTACATAACAGAGATTATTCTCTCTTATGATTTATGGAATCCTGAGATGTTGATTCTATATTATTTTATTTGTCATTTATTTTTTTATCTTTCCTTTTCCTCAAGATTTAGGGGGTTTACTTATTTTGTCATCTTAAACTAAGCGTTTACCAATTTTTTCTTGGTTTTTTTAGGGGGGGGGGTCTTAGAAATGCAAATTTTTAACCTAATCTAAGAAAGAGCTTCTGTGGGCTCATCCAGTAGATTCTAAGAGTCAAAGTGGATTTGTGTATGTTACATTATAGAAGATATTATGGTTTGAAAATGACTAACCTGTTGATCAAGTAGCTGTCATCCTTTAAGCAAGATCTTGTGCTTAGTCATAAGTCAACTCATGGATTAGTTATTTCATGTTGGAGGTCGTGAAGCTAGCAACTGGAATTTAATAGTCAGCAAACTTGCTTATTGGTGATTGAGAGTTGAAGCCCTTTTTGTTCCTTTATCTTTTAATAAATGACTGGTTTTGAAAAAAAAAGTTGTATTATTTTCTTTTCATGTAATTATTGAACCGAAGGTGATAAATCTGTGAACAAATATTGTCTGGGAAGGTTGTTTCCATTTTTCAACAAGGGTTTCATGTCATTCATCTTTTAGTCCAACCAACTTTAAGATTCATGGGAAAAAGACAAAACTATGATCTTTTATGCTTTTGAAATTTACCCTCTTTTTCGGTCTATTTATTATTGTACTGCAGGCAGAGTTCATGGAGCATGATGAAAAACCTCTTCCAATAGACATTCGCCTTCTTGGTGCTCTTGCCGAAAAGGTCTGCACATCTCTTAATTCTGTGCTTTCACCACATGCTGCCTAAAACATCTTTGAACACTGCTTTGCCTTTTTGTTTCATGTATGTTTCATAAACTTTCACTTTTCTTTGTCATGTTCAGTGTCGAGCATTTGCAAAAGCTTTGCACTACAAAGAAATGGAATTTGAAGAAGCACGTTCTAAGAAGATGGATGCAAACCCAGTCGCTGTAGTTGAAGCTCTTATTCATATAAACAACCAATTACACCAACATGAGGTTTGTGTGAAGAGAAGTTGTTTCTGATAAATTTGTTTATAGGCTGCTGCTTTCTAGGTTGACTTTGCTATATCTGATGGATATGGTGATTGATATTTTCATCCAAACACCTTATTTTGTAGGCTGCAGTTGGGATATTGACCCATGCTCAACAGCAGCTAGATTTTCAGCTAAAAGAGTCATGGTAATTTTTAACGTTTTAATGTTTATATTTAATAAATGGTTGAATTTTAGTATATCACCAGAAAGTCTTGGAAATATTGTGGGCTTATAATCAATCAATCCTTTAGGTATGAGAAACTGCAGAGATGGGATGATGCCCTCAAGGCTTATACTGCAAAGGCCTCTCAAGCAACTAGTCCACATCTTGTCTTGGATGCTACTTTAGGTCTGTAGTGATATCTGCATCTTTATTCCTTCATTTTTGGAGTTACTTGAATGTGCTTTAAAGTTGACCCAATTCTTTATCGTACTTTAGCTGGTAATCTGTGGGGCCAATAATGCTTCGGTTCCTGTTAATATTATTGGATTTGACTATTTATTGAATCAGAAATAGAATATAATACAAAATCATGCACACACATTATTGTTGTTCAACTCATAATTGATTACAGAATTTTAAATCCCATTTTCCAAGTGTCACCATATGGAAAATAGTTTTTAGGATTGCAAATTTGAAGTAAAGATTTTTTAGAATGTCGTAATTAACTTCTTACTATAGTCAGCTGTTTGGGATGTGTAGATGGGGTTAGAGGAAGGTTTTTATCTGGGCCATTAACCAGGATTTTATAGCTTCTGATCATGTGTGCGTTAGAGGAAGGTTTTTATCTGGGTCATTAACCAGGATTTTATAGCTTCCGATCATGTGTGCATGCATCTTTTAATACAAATAAATCATTACAAGGAAATGTTTAATTTTTTAATAGAATGTTCATTACCAGGAAATGTTTAATACAAATAAACCATGAAGAAGTGGATGAAATTGACCTTATGTTTAATTTTTTAATAGAATGTTCATTCCCTTTTCCTATTCTACTGCCACCTTTTTAAGCATTGAAACTACTCCACGTTCAAATTTATTTGTCTTTTTATGTGAAAGGACTGCCTTTTGCCTTGACACAATTATTTTGATGATCTGTGAGCTTGG
>JANTPZ010084678.1:0-11065 GCA_025593235.1 Vachellia pachyceras
TAGCTAATTTATTTCATTTGCTTAATCTACCCAAATTAGTTAAGTAGCTCTTATATGATGGAGTGCATTGAATGTGATTCTTACCGTCATAGATCTATCTTATCTCTTGGACCACTCAACCTCCATGTTATTGCCAACAAGCCTGACATGACTCAAATAGGCACTACTCCGTTTGGAGTAAATTACTAATGAGGAATTATCTCAGCTCATTCCTTTGGAGTGGATTACCAATTATGAAAGTGAGTTCAACTCTGCTCCCTCTGATGTTCATACAATAGCTCTTCCAAGAATTTCTAGCATGACTGATGGTACAATTAGAACCATCTTCCAAAGGATAGGAATTGAAGGATCTAAGAATTGCTACCATATGCCCTGCCTACAAAAATAATGAGATCACTTCCATGATCACCCTTGTTTACAAAAGCAAGGAAAAGCCTCCCATTGATCATTTCACCAATGAAGGGCATCCTGTTTTTATCTTTCATGTTAATGGCCATTTCATTTGGGATCTTGACCCCAGTATGTGTGAATCTGATTGTAAGTGCCAGTATCCTGATTTTTAGTACAACTCTGATGATGATGATTTGGTAGATCTCAGCAAAAAGGGAAAAAAGAAATCTCAGACTCCACGTTCTGAGCCTAAGAATATAAGGGATAATGGAGAATCTGCACCAAAATGCAGATGGATTCCTCCACCGCCTCCTTCAGTTCCCTCCAAAGATCTCTCTGTCTAGGATCTCTTGAAAGAATTAGGTCATCATTGCTGATGTTTGCTCGCAAAAGAAACTGCCTAGAGAAATTTCTGCTGAACAACCACCAATTCTACCTGTTCTTCCAGTTTCTTCTCTGACACAGATACCTTGTATTGCAATGATATAACGCATTACATATGAAGAATGATGAAGAACAATTCCCAGCGCTTGAACCCTATACAAATGTAAAGACCAAGGTTACCAGAAGATCATATCTTCCAGCTTCTCAGGTTTCCCTACAGGGTCACAATTCTGCTAATCCAACTGATGTTTTGAATTGGCATACAATGTTGTTTGCCCGAATAATTTCCTCCATCAGATTGATTCCAAGATCGATTACCTTTCAGAGACTCTTACTACTCAGATTGACACCATTGCTGAGGAAAGTAAACAACTTCATTCTAGGTTGGCCTTCCAAGATTAAGTGCTCAACAACTTGATGCTGATATCAGACATTACATTGATCAAAGATACCTTTGGTCTAGAGTTTCAAAAAAAGAACAAGAGCTTGCAAAGATCAAAATAGATTGCAACAAATTGAGGCTGACATTAAACTGTCCCAACCTTGTCCACAACCGCCTACTGTTGATCCTTTATCCTTGTTCTTTCCACCATATCCAGTCTATCTGCTACCAACAATTCCAATGAATTATGATAGTCTTTAGATCCACCTACCAGTTATCTAAAAAGTTGAATCCTCCTCAAAACTAGTTAAAGAGAAACATGTCACCACATAATGTCAGACAACTAGTACTCTTCCTCATCCAGGCTTCACAAGACCTGCCTTCTCCTATAATAGAAATAGACCACCAGCTCATACATCTCCACAAAAGCCATCCTCTGAACCATCTGATAGAGGAAAAGAATCTCTGGAAGTTACCCAGCTCCATTAAGATCCGCCAGCACCATTACCCACAACAAGTTCGCCACTCTTACCATTTCAGAAGAAGAGTCTCTAGATTCTTCTTCAGAATCCTATAAGTCATCCAGCCTAGAATCATCTGTGATTAGTGAGTCCAATGATGAAAATCATTTTGCTAACATCAGCACTATTGCTATGGTTAATCCTGCACAAACATCAACCCCAGAAAGTTCAACTCAAGCTCCTATTGTAGAAGATCTTTCATTAGGAGAAGACATGGGTGAAAACAACCCAAGCAATTCTCGCAACAATAAGCGTACTTGAGGATCCTTCTTCACACTTGAAGATCTCCCTCTTCATAAATGATGAGACCGATTGCGTGAGTTTGGTACTTGGATTGATAATCAACTACAAAGAACTCAATCCTCCCAACAACAAGTACTTGCTAAGTTTGTCTCCCGCATTATCAGGAATTTTTGTGAATGGTATTCACATTTCAGTGAGTATGAATAGATGCAACTCCTGAGATTGATACTCCAGGAACATTTCTTGGAGCTATCCATAGAGAATTGATGGGAGATTTTGGTGTTATACAACAAAGACAATACTTTGAGATGAAATGCTACGCATTAGACAAAAGAGACCTCCAGAAACATTTTGTCATCATGTCTGAAAGATACTATCCTTTTGGGTGGGAGAAATGACCCCAATCTGTGGCATGTCTTTATTACCTCATTACCTGATGAACTACAGCCTGAATTCCAAAGGATGATTATAAATGGAATGAGAGATGTTGATTCGCTTACTCTTGGAAAATTTATCAAATTTCATTGGCAACAATTGATAAGCTTTGTGAATAACATAAGCTCTTTATATCCATCCTAAAGAGTAGCTCTAAGCTCAAGCCAGCTTGCAACAAGTCCTATTTAAAGACTAGATTTAAGGACAAAGAAGCATGCCATTGTCCTACAAGAAAGAAATCTCATTTCCAGAGACTTAGGCCATCTCAATATCACCAGAAAGGAAGGAGAAGACCTCACTTCAGGTATTTCAAATGGCGATCATTTAAATCTCCGAAGTCAGATAAATGTTTTATGTGTGGCAGTAAAGGTCATTATGCAAAATCTTGCTCTAAGAAGAAGAATAAGAGATAAAAATGCTTCATTCATTTGAACATGTTCTGCCAAACAAAGATGAAGATGATGTTGAATCCATCCTTGAAGAACAATATCACAAAGATGAAGAAACTGCTTATGTTCTTCCTTTGATCGACACAACGATTTCTGAAGATGAGGATGATTCTTACCATCACAAATCTATCTTATCTCTTGGACCGATCAACCTCCATGTTTTTGTCAACAAGCGTAATTTAACTCAAATAGACACCACTCCCAAGCCCAACCTTGAAGTCAAACTTCTTTCCAAATATGATAAATCTATCATTGCCATGACCCTTGTTGATACATGATCTTGTGCTACAATTGTTAAACCCCATGTTCTTCCCAAAGAACTTTGGGCTCCTTGTCATCTGCTTTTCATCGGTGCCAATCAAGAAGTTTTTTAGATAGAACTTGTCTCCAGAAAAAGTTTGGTATACAGTTTTTTTCCTAGGATGCATTGTTTGGGTTACTGTCCTTGGAAGCTATCTACCTGGCAAGGATATTCTTTTAGGTTTTGGTACCTTAGAACCAAACACCTCCATATCACTCCTTTGGGACTTGGATACAAAAAAAATTTTCAATTGATATCTCTACTCCTGGCGTTCTTGAGCTCAGCCAAGCTCCACATGGATATGAAAATATCAGAGATAAGATGTTAACACTTTATGCATATGGATATGATTGGTTCAGACATTCTTCTCCTCTATGGAAGAATAAAGACCTCTTTATCAAACTGCTTTTCAAGAAGAATGAAGATATCAATCCAAAAAAGGCGATATACTCTGAGATAAATCTGAATGATCTTATTCTTTTTTTTTATACATAAATTTTAGGCAGGGGTTGAGCTCAGCCACAAGCCAAGGGCAGGGCGAAATCTCCCTTCCTCTTAAGTCATACCAATGTTGGGTAGGGCAAGCCGTCAATTACTCTCAGGCGTTTACCTAAGCACCCAGGAGCTAGGATGTCTCCCCAAGCGCCACGACTGAAGTCACAACAAAGTGACCTTCCCCGGTATGATCTTATTCTCGCTAAACAAGAATGTAACTCTGTTATGGCCCAAGGATTGATTGAACCCACATAATCTAATTGGGCTTGCCAAGCATTTTATGCGGAGAAAATATCATAGAAAATTAGAGGAAAAATACAGGATGACAAGTTTCCCCTCCCAAAGATGAACACTCTTGCCTCCAGATTATTTCCTGCAAAGGAATTTTCATAATTTAATCTTAAAGTAAGTTTCTTGCAAATTGGAATTCACTCAAAGAACGCTACAAAACTGTGTTCTGCATTCTAGATGCTCGGTACCGGTGGACTGTACTACATTTTGGGCTTAAAGTCTCCCCATCACTATTCCAAAAAGCCATGATTCGAATATTTGGGCCTATTCTACAAAATGCCCTGATCTATATTGATGACATTTTACTATTCTCATAAGATCAAGAATCGCATCAAAAGCTGTTGGCCTAATTTGCTGATATTGTTGTCCAATATGGTATCATGCTCTCCTCCAAAAAGAGTCACATAGCCCAAACAAAGATTGAATGTCTTGGAATGATATTCCAAGAAGGATTTTACCAAGCAGGACCCCACATTGCAGGAGAATTACTCAATTTTCCAAATGACAACTTTTCAGTAAATAATTCCTGTACTTGTTACAAATCCCACCAATGTGCAGTATGTTGTGCACTGCTAAAATTTCAACTTCAAGAATAGAAAACCTAATGATTGTATAATAGCTGTTGTTGCTGATTAAAAGGAATATTCTGGAAGCCTGTTAAACACATAAGAACTCTTGAATTAAAATGGAAAAATAGATGTAACTCCATTTTTAAGGAAATGGTAAGAAAAGGGGTTGATTTGTATCATCTTGATTCTAATTTCTCTTATTTTTTTAAGGATACCGAATTGGGTTCTACTCTACCCGTATCGAATAATTACCTGAGGATTGGGATTCACATTTTTCCATTGCATTTAACATATTTTGTTTCCTTTGGTTGATGAATGCAAATGCAGATATGTTGTCGATGCAGCCGATAGAGACAGCGTACCGATATCACAAAGTGAGCTACACGAGCTCTTGACAAAACCTTCATTAAGTGGGATCCCTTTGCTTGTTCTTGGAAACAAAATTGACAAGTCAGAAGCTTTATCCCAGCAAGCATTGGTAGACCAGCTGTGAGTTCAAACAACTCTTGAAAATATTCTAATGAATCTTGTGTTTTGTTATTCAATTTCAGAGCCGCCATACCTAACCAGAAAATGTTTTTATTTTTTTCTCTTCCTTTTTCTTGGGTGATTTTCAGGGGGCTGGAATCAATGAAAGACAGAGAGGTTTGCTGCTATATGATTTCATGCAAGGAATCCATAAACATAAATGTCATCATCGACTGGCTCATCAAGCACTCAAAATCTGCATCATGATCTTTTTAGGATTGAGTTGCCATTTATTTCACTTTTGATCTCTTGGTTCTGGAGTTGTGCTGAATAAGTGGCTTTATGCATTAAATGGAACTATTGAGTCAAGTCTTTTCAACCCTTTGTTGTTATGATCTTGAGAAAATCCATTATGCACGAGCCTGCTTCTTTTTTTTTTTTTTGGCGTAATTTTATCTGTCATAGTTAACCTATCTAAACTGAATGCTATTATTGCCTCTGCTTTTTATTCTCTGAAATTTTTTTACTATCTTAAACCTACTACTTTGTTTCGTCTTATATTTAATACACAGTTAAGAGAGTTTTCCCCTTTGTATTTTTTTCAATTTGTACTCCATTCTAATTTAAAAGCTAGTTGAGAAGTTGAATTTGATTATAAATATAAGATCTTAATCCATTTTATCTTATATTAATACAAATTAATTTACTTAATTTATAAACTAATATTTAATCTAATATTAAGCATCAGTTTTTTGAAGAGATCATGTCACATTTATTCAAATCAACAAATTTATTTTATTTTTTAAATCTAATCAAATTAGTTAAGTACTAAATTAATTTTATTAATATCTATAAATTAATTCTCTAGTTCTTATATGTAGCACTGGATTGAAGGTTTGTATTTACAATGGTTATTAAATCATGGCACTCAAATTGCAATTTTTCCCCTCATAAAATAATTAATAGATATCTCATTTTGAGAATATCCATCAGAGCATTAACTGAGGCTTAACTTAAAAAAAAAAAAAAGGAATCATCTCAAGACATTTAGTTGTCAGGGTAAATATTCAATTGCCCCTTGACACTGGATTATTTATTTGATACCAGTTGGCTACTAAGAAAGCATAATTAGCAATAATTCAATGCCTTGAACATGTGAATACAAATAAAAGCTTAAATTGCTGGCAAAAAAAAAAAGAATACAAAAGCTTAAATTAAGATCTCCCCGGTTAATTGACACATCAGGTGATCTATATTTACATTTACATGCCTTTCAATTATCTTTATTTAATAGGTCTAAGATGAACAAAATCTATAAAAAGATAAAATATACACACATATCTTAAATTTGTATTAAAATTATTTTTTATTTTCTATGCAGGTACATTGCATTGAAATAAAAAGTTGCACTATATTTCAATTTAATTCTTTGGACTAAACTCTTCATTAACTGAAATGTACACCTTAGTATAATAAAAACTGATATAATTAATATATATATATAATATAAAATGTATTAAGAATAATCAATACATGCAATGCACGGAGGCCAGGCTTAATTTAGAACTTATTAAGAAAAAATTGTATAATTTTTTATGAAAATATATATTTTTTTTGTTGGTTGAAGCGTCAAATCTAGAATATTTGTCAATATATTTTGAAGGTTCACCTAATTTACTTTAATCATTCTCGCTAAGTACATTCCTTTAATCATTCACTTCACTAATCAATCACTTGATTGTACGGGAAGTGTCACCACATTTTTTATTAAATTAAAGATATTTATTCACATTCAAATTTCATACATTTGCTCTTTCATTAAAAAAAAGTAGAAAATAAACTGCCTACTTTTTTAGGGCATCTTCGTCCATTAATGAATTTAGGAAATAATAACAGTTGGTGCCAACTACCAACATGTAAGCAAAATTGTCCTTCCAATTAACAACTTTTTTCATAGCTAATGAAGTCTGACGTTTCTCATAATGGTAAATATAGCCTAATAAAATGAAAGCTCTACTTACAAATAAATTAGTGGATTTCATCCTATTTGTAATTCCTAATGTCGACCGCTTTAATTAAAGAAAACAATTAATGTTTCCCTACATGACACATTCATTTACGGCATTTCTAACTTGTTTCATTTGAAAGAAAATTACTAATTATATTTTAAAATTTGAAAACTTTTAAACTTTACCTTTATTTAATATTAAATAGGGATTTCGGAAGTTCAAGAATAATGAATTGAGGGTAAAATCATATATTCATATAATAAATTTAATTGTGTTTTAAAATACTCTCTTTCTGCCCAATAAATAGGGTTAAGGATGCTCGATCGTTACTAATAATGCAATGAACTCTGTTTTGGAGATAATTGCAGTTCTGAAACTAACTGAATAACTCAGTTTCAACTAATTAAATTTGCCTGAGAAGCGAAAGCAAGGCCTTACGTTATCGCTTTTGCACTTTTTCTTTACAGTCAAGTCTCAAAGAACTCTAGTTGTAACCAAAAAGCAAAAGCAAAGTGATATGCATCTTTTAATCTATAATTATAACATAGTAATAGTGCACTGGCTGACCCTAAAGAACAATAAAGGAAACTGAACTCTCGCTTTGAAATAAAGATCTGCAAACTAAAACATGAATGCTTCATAGAATCAATGCTTCAAAAAAAAAAAAGGAATGTGTTTATGACCACCTTGGAATGGGAACACTAATACAAATCCGAAGCTATTGGAGAAAAGGGGTTGTTTGATTTTGATCACGCAGAATCTTTAAATCAAGAATACAAAGGAACAATTGTTCCAAAGGCTACTCTGTCTTTTACTTTTCACTGGACAGGACAATCTCATTTTGGAGAATGGATCCCTCTCCAAAGATCAAGTGTTTAAATGCTCAAAGATTATTAAATATGAGAGAATCACGGTGTGAGGTTCCAAAGAATGAATATAATTACTAAAAAGCATCGATAACACGTGAGTAGCATACACTTATTATCATTTTCAACTTGTCATTGCATGATGCTCATTTGTATTGCAAGACTTTTTGGTGTTTATATTCCTTCATTAAGACCTTATAGCAGTTTTATCTATTAATTCTCATATTCTCTAATTGAAGAGAAATCATCTAAATATGATATGCATGCACAAGATTTACCCATTAAATTTTTGCTCTCAAGAAATACTTTTAAAGACAAATGTTTATAACCATGAGAGGAAGGATTGCAGCACAAATCAGTGCATCTCGGGTACACACGTAATTCCAGATTGAAATGGAAAGTGGAAACATCAAATGTATCATTGGATGAGGGGGGAAAAAGTGGATGAGTGGCGATCAATGCATGAATCCAAACCAATTATTCACATTCCACACAAATTCCTACAACAATAAAAAAACAATTAATCCTCCTCAAGAATATAATGTAAGCAAACTGGAGGAATATATAGAGAGCCCCCAAGTAAGAGACTCTGGTGAACAACAAAAGGACTGAGGGGAGACAAAGGGATCGTAAACAGCTGGATTCTGTAATACCTAAATGAATTAACAAACAAGACTATATATTATGCATGTCAGAAACCAGGGCCATAATGAAATAATGGAGGTCTCACTTCAATTTGGTATCAAGGTGGGGAGTATCCACTATCTGGATCTGTCAATGACTGAATCTTCTCTTCCTCTTTCTCTAAACTGGCACGGCAAATCTCCTCAATTCTGCTTGCAACCACATCCATAGAGGGTCGATTGTCGGGATACTGTTCGGAACATTCAAGTGCAAGCTGCAAGAGCTTGACCATCTCCTCCTCAACATTCTGGTATCTGAGAAGCTCCATGTCAAAAACCTCGGTGTTCCACTCCTCTTGAACAATAGACTGGACCCATCTCGGGAGGTCCACCCCTTCTTCATTCAATGAGGAATGTGTTGGAGCTTTCCCAGTAAGCAGCTCCAAGAGCATTATACCAAAGCTGTAGACATCTGCCCTTTGGGATACTTTGCGAGCATCTGTTACCTCCGGGGCTCGGTAACCAGAAACACGGTTGGGAGTTGAAGTTGGGAGTGCAAGATGAGCAAGGCCAAAATCAGAAACACGAGCTTCAAAGGATTTAGTTAGAAGGATGTTTGATGCCTTAATATTTCCATGTGAGGCAGATGAGCCATGTGAGTGTAGGTAAGCAATCCCACGGGCAGCACCAAGGGCAATGCGAGACCTTGTTTCCCAGTTTAGTGGAGTTCTGCCAGTGCCATTATTAGCTGTAACAGGTAATATGCAAGATTTTAAATGGAGCTTATTAACAATGTCCAATACTGAGGCTGAAAGTGATGAATTATTTCAACCGCAATATTGTTTATTGCAGCCACCATTGCTGTGAAAACTAGTCCAAACGCACACAGGAGATGGAAATAGAAGCATAAGGATGCCCATCTGACTTATAACAAAATTAGTCAACCTTAAAATGGCGCACAGATATCATGGAGTAACTTTTAAATTCCAGAACATTATATTATCATTTATCAGCATTATCTCTAAGGAATTTTCATTAAGTATTTTAGTACAAGCCAGAGAAACAACATTTTGCTGACCAGGAATATCAAGATAAAGAATAAGCTAAGACATGCTGTCAACCTAGAGCAGGCAGAAAACTCAGGTTCATCTGAAAATATGCTCAAGACACGAGAGTAAACTGATCTCTTGAATGGAATATAATGTTTCACCGAACGTACAAGTGATTCTACACCTGATAATCAGATATCCTATCAATGAAAACACAGCAGCCACGAGATGTGATGCAAAACCAAAGGATCTGTTTGTGCAGCCTTTACTCTAGGCAAGTGCATGGCGTGGAAATTGGAGTTAAAACTTGCATGGAATGAAATTTCAAAACAAACATGAAGAGACACAATGTAACAGATTAGACGAGAACGGGCAACATTATTCATTTGATTAGAAAAAGAGAGAACAAAATTATGACAAAGGGACCATACCAATGTTGTACCAAAAATGACGACCAAGCAACAAGATGCTTACCATGCAAAAGGGCAGATAAGCTTCCCATGGGCATGTAATCATAGGCAAGAAGCTTTTCCTCGTTGCTATAATAGTAAGCTCTGAGCGGGACTAAGTTATCATGAAGCATCTTCCCCACTTGCTCAATTTTCTCTCTGAATTCGTTTTCGGGAGCAGTTACATCCTTCAACCTCTTCACTGCCACCACCACCCCCATTTCCAAAGTAGCCTTATATGTGGTTCCAAAGGTGCCCTTACCCAATACTTCTGCTGATGCCCTTAATAAATCCTCAAGATCAAACTCTTTGCTGACATTAGCAAAAAACACCAATCTCTTACTCCTACCAGTCTTAGCATCACCGCCTCTGGCTGTTGCTGAATAACTTGCCCCAGAATTTTCAATATCTCTGGTTGTCTTTTCTTGAGGAATTTCAACCTCAACGCTCTTACCCGGTGCTATATCTCTCGAATCCTTGTCCTTGCGGCTCCTCTTCCCGCACAAGAAGAACAGAAGAAGTAAAATCAACAAAAGTCCAACCACTGAACCAATTACAATTCCTGCAATTGCTCCACCAGATAACTTCTTCTTTTCAACCCCCGTTCCGGGGCATTCTTGCAAGGGCTTCCCGCAGAGAAAGAAATTCCCCGAAAATGCACTCGCATCTAAGTGCGAGAACTTTGCGGGAATGGACCCGTTGAGCCTATTCGACGAAACATTAAACTGATCAAGAGGAGGAGCAGTCAGGTCAGGAATGGACCCAGTGAGCTGGTTGTTGTCCAGAAGGAGGGTATCTAACCTCGTGAGGTTGTTAAAGTTAGGCGAGATCTCACCGCTGAAATTGTTTTTAGCTAAATTCAAACGAACCAGGTTCTGCATACGATAAAGGAAATCAGGGATTTCTCCAGAGAAGAAATTCCCCTGCAAATAAAGGTTCCGAAGGTTAACAAGATTAGCAAAGTCGTTCGGAATCGGCCCAGAGAGGGCGTTAAAACGAAGGGACAGAGTTTGCAGCTCAGTGAGATTCCCAAGTCCCAGCGGAAGCCTCCCAGAAAGACCCATACCAGGAAGCCGCAACGTAGTAACCCTGTTCTTGGCAGAATTTTCACAGAACACCCCAGTCCACAAGCAGGGACTCG
>JANTPZ010084685.1:0-13354 GCA_025593235.1 Vachellia pachyceras
CTCATCCTGAGTGGCAAGAGACAATTGAGGACTTGCTAGTTTTGGCTAGGAGCTGTGCTATGACTTTACCTGGGGAGTTTTGGCTTCAGTGTGAAGGAATTGTTCAGGAATTGGATGATAAGCGTCAAGAACTTCCTCCTGGAATGCTTAAGCAGCTTCACACACGAATGCTCTTCATTCTTACCAGGTGTACAAGGTTATTGCAATTCCACAAGGAAAGTGGTTTGGCAGAGGATGAACATGTTTTTAATCTCCACCAATTTAGAGTCTTGCACTCTGCTGAAAAACGGATTCCTCCTGGTTTGGGAAGGGATGAAAAAAGTTTGAGTGCAAAAAAGTCTTATAGTCAGGAGCAGCGTAGCTTGGAATTGAAGAGAGATGCCATGCAGCCAGAAATGCTTCCGCTTTGTGCTGGTGATGCTTCAAAACAAGATTCTTTCTCAGGCATGGATCAGATAGGTTCTTGGAAGAAACTCCTATCTCCAACAAGTAAAAGCCCAAAAGAAGCAGCTCAGATGAAGGACCAGAATATTGGAAGGGTTGAACCTTCGAAGCTATCAATTAATAAGAGATCAAATTCTGATGTAGATCTGTCAGCCCGTAAGCCATCTGAGCTTCTTATTAAGGATTCCCTAGAACATGCTTCTAAACACCAACACAAAGCTTCTTGGGGCTACTGGGGTGAGCACCAGAGTATTGTTGAAGAGAACTCAATAATCTGCCGTATATGTGAGGAGGAAGTTCCTACTTTACATGTTGAAGAACATTCAAGGGTTTGTGCAATTGCTGATAGATGTGATCAGAAGGGTCTGAGTGTCAATGAGCGCCTTGTCAGAATTGCTGAAACTTTAGAAAAGATGATGGAACCATGTATGCAGAAGGATATCCAGCAAATGGTGGGAAGTCCTGATGTGGGAAAGGTTTCAAATTCAAGTATGACTGAAGAATCTGATGTGCTCTCTCCAAAACTTAGTGATTGGTCTCGAAGGGGCTCAGAGGATATGTTAGACTGTTTCCCTGAAGCTGATAATTCTGCTTTTATGGATGACATGAAGGGACTACCCCTGATATCATGTAAAACTCGCTTTGGTCCCAAGTCTGACCAAGGTATGGCAACTTCGTCTGCTGGGAGCATGACTCCCAGGTCTCCCTTAATGACTCCAAGGACGAGTCAGATTGATTTACTCTTGGCGGGGAAGGGTGCTTCTGAACAAGATGATTTTCCACAGGCATGCCCTTTCTTCCCATGTATTCTGTGTGATGTTTGGTCATCTTACTATACATGTGCTTGTGTGGGTATGATGTTTGGTGATCAATGTGTGTGTATTTATGTATGTAAGGTAGTGGCATTCAGTCTAATGAACGTGGCCATGAAAGAATTGTAAGGATGAAGCATGTGAAGACGAACTTAGGGAAGAATGGAAGTGAGCGGGGAGGAAGTTGGTTCAATGGTTAATTTAATTAGTTGATTTGAGTAAGACGCATAGTTGGAGATGTGTGGCACACTTTCTGCATAGGGACTCTTGGAGCCTGACCACATGACAACTCAATAAACATGAAAGACAAGTGGAAGTGCATCTTAATTTATATGTTAAAATCAACACATTCAAAAAAAATACAGCTTGCAATAATTCCAAGAATTTTCCAAAACCCATGTGTTAAGCATAATTTATAATCATCATTCCGTAGATTTCATCCCTTCAAAACTTACTAAAAATGAAATTAATTAATTCATATGTTAATAATCATAACTTTCACGATTAAAATCTTTCAATTTGTTGTCAATGTCATAGTCACAACTAGCATAAATGAAATCTTTATTAGGATTCACTCAATTTCTTTAAGAACCTAAGATTGAGAGTTGCAAGCTGCAGGAAAAGCATCACGTTTAAGGGAGAAGAAAGAAGAGGGGGAACACAGTTTATAAAAAGAGAACTAAATGATATAGAAAGGAAGAGAGATAGTACAACTTCACGTTTTAATATAGCATTAATTTCCCGCATATAGATCCCAGCTCCTGACCTCTTGGTGCTTCCTCCACGTAATGCCAATGGGATAGATGCAAAGATATATTAAGGGCCTGCGACAAAGATGTTTTAGAGTTGGGACTGGAAGTTGAGGGAAAGAAAACCTGGTATTATCATTTGGCACTTGAGGCGTACACCATGAGTCTTGCAAATGCTCATAGTGCTGCTCATGGCATGCCACTGATTACTAAGTAAAAGAAGATACATTTTTGTTGAACATCAGAGCCATAGTGGTTGCCACTTGTGAAATGATGTTTCTTGATTGTTATGAAGATAATTTATGGATTCCAGGTTAACATTGTAAAGTCGTGTTTCATTGAGTCCATGGTTGATAGGTTGGCATTATTGTTGTTCTATTGAAATTTGGAATGAGCCTAAGAGAACTTTGTGATCTCTTTGTGTTTATATCAGTCTATTTTATCAAGATTCTCCTTTTCGGAAATTGTAGATGAACGAACTTGCTGATATAGCACGGTGTGTAGCAAATGCTCCTCTGGATGATGATCAATCGGCATCATATCTATTATCTTGTCTTGATGATCTGCAAGTTGTTGTAGACCGAAGAAAATTTGATGCACTCACAGTAGAGACCTTTGGAGCGCGCATTGAGAAGTTGATACGGTTAGTAGTACTTCGTGTCTGCATATGTTGCGATGCTTGCATATTGTAAAATTTATTATTCAGATATGACAAATTTGAGTATTTGACGACACACACATGCCTTTCTTTGTATCCCTTCTCTCATCTTTTTAATTGTATAGCACTTGGAATATAGAGACTATTATAATGTAAACTCCTAAAGATAATGATAAAGGATACCTAAGACTTCTAAAGAATAATACACTTTTCAGTAGAGTTTCATTTAGATAGGTTCCTCGGCATTTGCTCTTGGGCTGAAGATCCTACAGGCTTCCTCCAAATAAAACCCAATTAAAAAATGAGACATATTTAGACATATCTGCATCTAATTTAAATTTAAATATAAAATATATATGGAGTAGGGTACCTAGATATTGAACTCCGATTTATTTTAAAAAATTAAAATGTATCTAGATTGAGACACTTAACATTGCACTTTCACCGCGACTCACAGTATTCCTAAGCGTAACTCTAGAAATTGAAACTAATACTTCCTATAATGACATTCTTGAGACAAATTAAAGCCCTCAGAATATGCTGTGACTGAATTCCATTTGCTGAAAGCCCCTTGCGTGTTTCTGTCTACCAGCTATTTGAAATTTCTAATTAGAAATTAGAATCCTGTTGAAGGTTAACCTAAATTTTTTGCAATTTTATGAGGTTATACTTTACTACCTTTGCCTTTTAAAATTGTATTCTGCAACCTTTTATTTATTCATAATTGTTATTTGGCAGGGAAAAGTATTTGCAGCTTGCTGAGACGGTGGAGGATGAGAAGATAGACATAACAAGCACTGTTATTGATGAAGATGCTCCCTTGGATGATGATGTGATTCGTAGCTTGAGGACAAGTCCCATCCATTCTTCCAAAGACCGTACCACAATTGATGATTTTGAGATTATAAGACCTATCAGCCGGGGGGCATTTGGACGGGTTTTCTTGGCTAAAAAGAGAATAACTGGGG
Organism: Vachellia pachyceras; assembly: GCA_025593235.1. Classification (NCBI taxonomy): domain Eukaryota; kingdom Viridiplantae; phylum Streptophyta; class Magnoliopsida; order Fabales; family Fabaceae; genus Vachellia; species Vachellia pachyceras. The sequence goes on from JANTPZ010084685.1 coordinate 3,632, forward strand.
ATCTTTTTGCAATAAAGGTTATTTCATTCAAAGCTGCTGCTTCTATTCCTTATGAAGTTTTAATTTACTACTCAATAGCTTTTACTGTATGCTTCTAGTTCCGTCTTATTTTCCCCAGTTTTGTGTCTGTATTGTCGTTCTTTGCAGAGCCATATCATGGGAAATTCTCTTCTCACTCTGTTTTTCTGTCTATTTGTACCTTTGTGATAACTAGATGAGTTGTTTCGTAGTTTAACTATCTTTTCTCTGAGCATAATTAGCCGCCAAGGGCAACAGAACTTGCATACAAAGAATGTATGGTGACATGAAACTGCAGTGTCTTTTTGCGGTGTTTGAACAAAACTTTCCCTTTGTTTATATTTCTGTTTTTATGATCTTTAGTTGTCAGTTCTACTTTTGTTGATTGCAATCACTTTATCTCCGAAAATAATTTATTAGACTTTGGTGCTGATGAGTGGCAAACAGTGACTTTGGAATGCTACTTTATGATCAGCATTTTGCAAAAGGTCATGATATTATGTTTGTTATCCTTGCCATTGCTAGTGTTATGTGTGAGTGCGCATGCATGTGACTGTATTTTAAGTCTACTTGAATTTTTATTGATTGCTTCCTGGGATTATTTAGCACTTTTGCCTATATGCATTATTCTGTGTTTCCATAGAAGTAATTTGATGTGATGAAATTTTATGCATGGCTATATTTGGCCTTGTTTCTAATTTTGTGGTTAGTTTGTTTCTATTCTTTCAATACGTTCTTTAGTCATTAGGTCCTTACCGTATCATTCTCATTTCAAAACAGGTTCTTAAGAAGGCAGATATGATCCGTAAGAATGCTGTAGAAAGTATTTTAGCCGAACGTAATATCTTAATTACAGTGCGCAATCCTTTTGTGGTGAGCAGGTCTAACATGCTAATTATTCACGTTGCTTGTGGGATTGGAAATTTTGTGCTAACATTAGTAGGAATTGTGTCAGGTTCGTTTCTTCTATTCATTTACATGTAGTGAGAACCTGTACCTTGTCATGGAATATCTTAATGGAGGTGACCTCTATTCACTATTGAGGAATTTAGGCTGCCTGGATGAGGAAGTGGCTCGTGTATATATTGCTGAAGTGGTATTTATTGATCCTATTTCTGTCTTTCTGGCAATAAACAGAAAGGACTTGACACAATAATACAGTCTTTAATATTCTATTCGATTGCAGGTGCTTGCATTGGAATATTTGCATTCTCTTAGGGTGGTTCATCGTGACTTGAAGCCAGACAATCTGTTAATTGCGCATGATGGTCATATTAAGGTTACTTCTAAAAGATTATCATTATTTATACTTGGGAGTTGATTTCGGCAGTCCTATATTTTAATCTTAAAAAAATATTTTTTTTTTGTTTGGATTGCTATTATGGTGATTCGTTAACTTTGTTTAACTTAGTATCAATGATTCTGGTTCAATATTTTTGTTTTATCTGTTATAATTGTATATTTATTTAGGGCTTAAATGCACAAAACCTCCCTGAACTTTGGATCAGTTGCACATAACTTCATAACCTTTAAAAATTTAAATTAAAGACCCTAATGTTTCATGTATTGTCTAGCAGCTCCCCTGCTGTTAAAATCATTGTTAATATAATTTTTATTATATAACGTGTCACTTAAACAATAACATTTGACATTCTATAAGTAATCTCAATTGTTTTTTAAATACTTAAAGTATTTAAAAATATTGCAAAATCCTTAAAAATGATTTCAATTATTTATTTTACTGTCTTTTTTAAACACAAAGTCTTAAAAATATAAAATACTTGAAAAAACCTTTTAAAATATTTGTTTGAGCATGTATGTTTAAATGAAAGTTATAATACACTTAAATTTATAGTTAAAGTGCAACTGCTATTTTTCAATTGACAAAGCATATAGAAAAATTATAAAAAAATACAATATGAAAAAAACCATTAACTTAAATAGCAGGGTAGTTGATAGACTACATGAAACGTTAGGGTCATTTAATTAAACTTTAAAAGTTAGAGAGGTCATGCACAACCTTCAAGGGGATTTTATGTATTTTAGTCTTTATTTAGTGAAAATCTATATATTTCTTTCTTGAGGATGTTAATAATGCTAAAGAATGCTTTCTCTCAACATGGCTGTGACCTTTGGCTTTGTGGGTTCTCTTGGAAGGTGATCAATGATTTTTAAAATTCTCACTTGACCTTAACAGATAAGTGTTAAACGATAGATAAATCTATTCATCTTTTAAGCCACAGTGCCATGCTTTTGAATTCAACATTTATGTAATATAGGGTCCCTTCTGAATAAATTCTAGCCGTACTGGTATAACTTTTGTCAACTTGTTAAAACTTACATCTTTTTGTTACTCATGCAGTTGACGGATTTTGGGCTTTCAAAAGTAGGTCTAATCAACAGCACTGATGATTTGTCTGGGCCAGCAGTGAGTGGGACATCCCTACTTGGGGAGGATGGACCTCAGTTATCTACATCTGAGCATCAAAGCGAAAGAAGGAAGGAACGTTCTGCTGTGGGTACACCTGATTATTTAGCACCAGAGATACTCTTGGGAACTGGGCATGGTTTGTATAAACCTTTTTTGTTTAAATTTCCAATTCTTTTAAAACCTGATTTGCATCTTAAGTTATTAATTGGACTTCTCTCATTATTAGCGAACATTATCTTGATGATGATGTTTGTAAAGAACTTAATGATGCTGAACACAAACGGGAAAGATATTTGTCCCTTCTGCGAAATTAATTGTTAAATCATAAATGTCAATTGATAGAACTGACAGTCTCTTTTGGAATTCATTGTTTCCCCAAGTTCTACTGTATACCGAAGAAGCTCATTCTGTATACATATTTTGTATCTATTATTACAAACATTGCATGAACAAAGTGTTTGTGCAAATTCTACAGGGTATACTGCAGATTGGTGGTCTGTTGGCGTTATTTTATTTGAATTGCTTGTTGGCATTCCACCTTTCAATGCAGAGCATCCTCAGGTTTGTACCCCACATCTTCACGTGATATGTATCTATGAATGGGATTTCTGTTTTAGTTTCCCTGTTTCCATTTACCTTTGCTTTCATCATTGTGGAGGTATACAGTACCATGATTGATTTGTGCAACCTTGTTCCCGGGGATCAATTTGCATAATGAATGTGACTTTGTTTTTTTGGTTGTATCTTTCCACATTGTTTTTTCTTGCCATTACTGTTCTTAAGTAATCATATTCAGTTTAGGCCGTCCATCTGTTAGCAGTCGGTATGTCTGGTTGCCTCTCAAGTTTTCTTTTCTTCCTGTAATTGGTGTCAAATTTCCTTTAATGGAATTATATCCATTTAGTTGCTGGAGATAAATTTGCATGACTAATGTGGCTTTTTTGAGCTGGTTTTAATCTTTCAACATTTTTTTCTTCCCGGCATTGTTATTACTTGGTCAAAAACCCTGTTATTTAGTGATGGTGTCAATTTAAGTAATAATACTCGATTAGATTACATAAGGCCTTCTATTGTTACTCAATCTGTTTATCTGGTTGCCTCTCAAAGTTTTCTTTTCTCCCTGTAATTGTGTTTGATCTCTAAATTATTTTTGTATCTTGGTTAATCTTCAGTAAATTTGGAAATAATGCAGTCTTCTGACATTATATTGTTCTATATGCCTAAATTGCCTTATTAAATGTCTCTGATTAACAGTTACAAACTAGAAAAAGTTCTGACTGGAACATTTGTTTTCTTTTTCTTGTTTATAGATGATATTTGATAATATCCTTAATTGTAATATACCATGGCCCCGGCTGCCAGAGGAAATGAGTCCTGAAGCACGAGATCTTATTGATCGGTAATACAATGTTTTATTTTTCACCTGTTTTTATACTTCACTGTTCTTATTGTAGGGATTAGGTAAGTCCTTGGTTTTTAGCATGTTGATCGCTTGTGTATGTTTTTAGCGTCTTTGATGGATATTTGCTGCTTGGTCATGTAAATGTTACCTTTTCCACCTTAGTTCACATTATTTTAGTGAAAGTTGTCTAACCACTGTGATATGCTTGCATCGTAGTGTGGCCCTAATGCAGTAAAGAAATGTGAACCTTGTTTTTGCACAGTAGGTCCTTTTTAGTAGTCTAGAGCCAACTCGAAATTATACTACTTAAAAGTGCTCTATTTTAATGGCATTATTTGTTGAAGTTTCCAATTGCAGCAGGCCATTAAACTTTTGTTTTCTTTTCTCCTACAGCTGTAGGCAGCATCTGCAATATCGGTTTCCTTTTGAAAATTAGCCTCAGGAAAATATTTTCCGTTGGTCCTTTAGGAACTGACTGAAAGCAGAATTTTTTAAAATTATTGAACCTTCACTGTCTGTTACTTAAAAGATCAGCAAGGATGTCTCTTCTAGGGCTTAACTTATTATTTATTTGTTGTACTGAAATCCGAATGTTTTCGATCTATCAATCCAAGCCTCTATAAGTTTGAGGCACCGTTTCTACTTTAAGTGAGAAAATAACAATATGGAGATTTTATGATTTTCTTTCAGTCCAGCACTTGCACCATCAGTCAAGATGGCTGGATTTTTTAAAATGTCTAATGATTTAGATTGGATTTCATAGGTTACTGACTGAAGATCCTAATGAGAGACTTGGAGCGAGGGGAGCATCGGAGGTGCAATAAATTCTCTAGATAATCTTATATTTTATCTGTTTTTTCCCATGTCAATCCTTAGAATGTTAAAATACAAGTTTAATGATCCAGGTGAAGCAACATATTTTCTTCAAGGATATAAACTGGGATACTCTTGCCAGGCAGAAGGTAATGTACTCCTTTCATATGGTAATGGCATAGCTCATCCTTGATGTAGATGTCCCGCTCAGAATACCAAACATATTTGTTATTTTTGCAGGCTGCATTCGTGCCTTCTTCTGAGAGTGCTCTGGATACAAGTTATTTCACAAGCCGCTATTCATGGAATGCATCTACTGGCCTCGTGTATCCAGCTAGTGACATTGAGGAATACAGTGATACTGATAGCTTAAGTGGCAGTAGTAGTTGCTTGAGCAATCGTCAAGATGAAGTGGTATACACATTTATAGACATACCAAGCGTAAAATTATCAATGTTGAATTATTTTTTTTTAAAATACAATGTTGAATTATTTTTGTAAACATCATGGACTGACTTACTCTTGGGAACCCCTATTAAGCAGGGAGATGAATGTGGTGGTCTTGCAGAGTTTGAGCCTGGTTCCTCTGTCAATTACTCTTTTAGTAATTTTTCCTTCAAGGTAATTATGTTTTCTTTATTATGCTTTCTTTATGATTTAACCAAATGCATCTTCTAGTATTTATTTGGAAAAAGGCTTGAGTTCATTGCATGTCAAATTTTGCAGCAGCTCAAACCCCGGATTGTCTAGCATGTTATGTTTATTTATCACTTACCCATCTTTATTATGATTGTTTCCCTTTGGTTTCAGAATCTCTCCCAGCTTGCATCAATCAACTATGATCTTCTCACTAAGGGATTGAAAGATGATCCACCTCCAAATTCTAGTGCATAAACAATCTCATCGTCTCTGTCAACTCCAAGAATTTAGTCTTTGACAAAATCTGAGCAATTTGAAGGGGCACACGCACCCTTTTTTTTGTATACCTTGTACATGTATGATTCTGCAATTTCCTTGTTCATTTCATCATGTCTACTTAAAATTTTCTGCTGATCTTGTCTTTTGTTTCTTGATTTGCAGAGATTAAAGAGTCTCAAAGACGGGTTCAGGTAAAAAAAAAAAAAAAAACTAAAACTGGTTCAGGATGCACAATTTATTTATGAAGTCAAGGTCAACACTGGGGTTTCAATCTCTTTTTTGTTGCGTTGTGAATGAATTGGGTGCTGTAAATGCTTGAAAATGCATACCATAACTTTGGTTACTTGCATTGTTCTTGTGTAACGCTCATGCTTTTCTTAATACCATAGCAATAAGAGCATTTCCCTTCCATTTTCGCCATGTGGATATGATGCTTTTTTCATTTCAAAAGTGGTGTCCAGCTGGATTTATACAATATTTTTTTTGGCCAATATATTTTGATCATGTCAAACTAAGGTGTTGGCCAAAAAAAGAAGTCACACTAAGGTATATGTGGGTTCAGGAGAATAGAGAACATGAAGATTTTTTTTTTGTCAAGGACACCTTTTCAGGGTTTGATGCGTTGCTTAACATCTGAGAGGAATTCCTTGTATCGTTTATAACTTTGAGTGGTACGATTTGTTGCAAATTATATTCATTATATTGCATTCAATTCTATTATATTTATCACTTATCATCAAACCAGGCTTTAAGTATGAACAAGACGAGAACAAAATAAATATCAGATGGTCAAAAAAGATAAAAGCAATGCCTCGCCGGGGAAATTAGACTTTTGAGATAAGAGTCGTGGATAAACTCGACTTTTTCCAACTTCTGATTGATTTAGAGCTTCTTTGGATGTGATTTTGAAAATAGTTTTTACAGATTTCGAAGTAAACTTTAGGTTTTGAAAAGTGATTTATATTGGGAACTTATCAGCTTTACGGATTCTGAGACAAAAAAGTGGGTAGGAAAAAAGAAAAAGAAAGAATGAAAAGTAGGAAAGAGGAAAGAGAAGAAAGAAAAAATAGTAGGAAAGATGAAAAAGTAGAAAAAAGAGGAAAAAGTAGGAAAGAAAAAATCTAGATTCAAACTGAAGTTTTGTAACCAAAATAGCTTTTGGGAAAAAATTTTTGCTTGAATAAAACCTTGGTTTTAAGGTAAATTCTAGATTTTAAAATCAAACCTATGTTTTAGAATTGGTTTCCAAAAACCTTAAGAATAACTTAGTCTTATACGTCTTTGTTTTAGGCTTTTCTTTCAAGCTCAATTCTTGCCTTTGTAATGCCCAAAAAAAATCAATTTTTAGGAAACGGCTTTAATAGCCACAAGAAAAAAAAAAGGAGCATTTTGGGCGCCGGCACAAAATAACAAATTCCAACGTTCAAATATTTAGTTACCCACAAGGCTCCAATATTTGTATTTTTGTGAATACTAAGTCTGTGCGTGTCCTACGAAAGGGATCACCAATTGCAATTGGTGAAAAAAGAAACGTAACTAATAAGATAGCAACATCACCAGAAGAGACAGACACAAACATCATTGTCCTGTTCATTCGTTTCCAACCTCTTTGGAATTCACATAATAACAATTTAAACAGAAAAGAGCAGGCCAAGGTTCGGTCAGTAAGCAACAAAAATAAGAACATGAAACACAAGTAGGTCCACTTGTAATATCACAAACGTCATTTTCAACTTTCAAAACCTGCCACTCCCCTATACTTATTTGGTTTGGTCTATGTCTATATACAATAAACGCATTCATATTTATAGTAGTCATAACTTGTGAGAAGTTTTGTTTCTAGTGCTGTCATATAATCCAGAAAGGATAAGAAGGCAGTAGGTTAACCTATATGGCTTTGTAACCCAACATCAAGATTGGCTTATATTAGGACCCATAATTTGCAATCCACAAGTCATATCAGACACTAAAAAAATTTCCAGCTAGAACTTATATTCCGAGTTGTTTGTTAGATTAAACTTGCATAACATCATTACTAATTAACTTTTCAAAGCGTAGTTAAGATAAAACCCCCTTACTCTTAATTTTGTTTAATGTTCACAAGCGCTAGTTTCAGATAGATAAATCTAGTCTATAGAAGCTAAATAAATATATAAAATTATAGTAACTACTAATTGAATGGACTTCTAAAATTTTGCAGCAACGCTCTTCATGGGCCAGAGTTGAAGTTGAGCTGTGAAGAGTCTGATGAATTATTATCATTTTATGAATGGGGGTATCAAATAAATATGCCTTTAATTTAACAAGGTGGGGTTCATGTCATGACGACAGGCATCTTTGGGTAACAAATAAATGGGTGATAATACGTGCCACCGACAAGGAAAAAAGTTTCAACTTACAAAGCAAAAGCCAATGTTAAAGCAAAGAAGAGTAATAATTACATCAACCAGAATCCACCAACAATGACTAATGGAACAGAGATCCACCCCCTCAAGCTATTCATTGAGATTAGGAATAGGAGATGGAGATACTGTGACTGTGAGGGAAAAAGGGGGGGGGGGGAAGAAAAGATGAACAAGTAAAGTTGGGTGCTGAGAAAATTGAAGGACCGCGCTAAAAGAATACAGCATAAGCACAGGAAAACATGGGCTTTTAAAAAAAATGCAAAGATGGTATTATCTTTTTTTAGCATGCCCGTCACCGAGAAGACATGTCATCTACATTATATTGCTCAGATCAGGCTGCTGAATTAGGTCTTGATCTTCTTTCAAGCTTGAGCGACGCAACTCTTCTACGCGTTGTCTCACCTCAGACATCGAAGGGCGCTTATCAGGATACTGAGCTGCACAGTCTACTGCAAGCTGCAATAATTGAACCATCTCCTCCTCAATATTCTGATACCTTAGGAGCTCAAGATCAAACACTTCATAAGTCCATTCTTCTCTAACAACAGATTGAACCCATCTTGGGAGGTCTACTCCTTCCTCATTTAAGAGAGAATGTGTGGGAGCCTTTCCAGTCAGAAGTTCCAAGAGCAACACTCCAAAGCTGTAGACATCTGCCTTCTGAGAGACTTTGCGAGGATCAGTAACTTCAGGTGCACGGTAGCCGGCAACCCGATTGGGAGTGGAGGAGGGGCCAACAAGATGTGCCAGGCCAAAATCAGAGACTCGGGCATCATAGGATTTGGTGAGGAGGATGTTGGATGATTTTATGTTTCCATGAGAAACATTAGGTCCCTGTGAATGCAGGTATTCAATACCCCGGGCAGCTCCTAGTGCAATTCCTGATCTGACTTCCCAATTCAATGGTGTCCTCCCTGCCCCTTTGTTTCCTGTTTCATGTTTTTCACGTACTTGTTACAATGGAGCTTTTGGGGTGTAAAGCTGAATAAACATAATTGTTGTATAATCATATAAATATTTCTCAGCCAATGCCACCATGTTTTGTTCGCTGCTAACAGAAGATACATACATAAAAACTAATCAAGATCATATCGATCTATGAGGAAGAAATTGAAGCAAACATCAAATGGGATGCATAGTAAAACTCAATTTCTAAAGGATGTCACACGCTCAGCCCACCTTCTTTTGAAAGATTCAAACAATTATGAATATTCCCTAGAATAGATCAATAGAATATGGGCTCAATAACCGAAAGAGTGCAAATTGTGGAATTCAACTTTCAACAATAGATGGTGCCTTCAAAATACACTAAAAATCTGAAATTAATTATCAGTATATCTTAACGAAGACTGAAAATGCTCACCGTGCAAAAGTGCAGATAAGCTTCCCGTTGGCATGTAATCATAGACAAGAAGTTTTTCATCCCTGCTGAAATAATAAGCTCTGAGAGGGACCAAATTCTCATTATCCATTGTTCCCACCAATTCAATCTTCTCCTTGAATTCCTTTTCAGAAATTGTCACATCCTTTAACCGCTTCACAGCCACCACCGGACCAGACTCCAGAACCGCCTTATACGCCGTTCCAAACGTTCCTTTACCCAAAACCTCCGCCGAAGCTCTAAGCAAATCTTCCAGATCAAACACCCTCGGCGCATTACCAAAGAATGACAACTTCTTCGCACCGTCATTGCTGTTCGATTCTGTTCTGCCGTTCCCTGTCATGGCTGCTGCAGC
>JANTPZ010084686.1:0-11129 GCA_025593235.1 Vachellia pachyceras
TGGTTGGTTGCTGGACGGGGTAGCTAAGACAGTGAGTGCACATTCGGTGCTGATGGCTGAAGCTTTAGCTTTTCTGGAAGCTTTGAAGTATGCTGGTTCTAATGAGATCGATGATGTTTGTTTTGAATCTGATAACCAAGTCTTGGTTAATTGTGTGAATCTTGGTTTGTCTCCAAATGATTGGAGAAGTGTGGTTATCCTTGAACATATAGTGGAGTCAAGGAAGTTTATTAGGAATCACTCTTGTGTTTGGATTCCTCGTGAAGCAAATTTGGTAGCTGATTGGGTTGCTAAGGCTTCTCTGGGTGGGTCTTGTCCTTCGGATTGGGTCTTCAGACCACCTGCTCTCCTGGGTCGCTTATTGGATGCTGACGCTGGTCTCTTTGCCTTTGATCCTGGGTAGGGTGTTTGTTTTGTCAGGGGTGGGGGTTTTTTGTGTGGTTTATGTTTTTTTCTTTCTTTCCTGGGTCCTGGTTGTTGTTTTGCTTTCTTTCCCTTGGTTGTCGCGTTCCTTTGTTGTTCTGTTCTGTTGTGCTTGCTTGTACTTGTTCTCTTTATGGTAATAGTATTATTCCTTTGGCAAAAAAAAAACATTGCTCCTTTTTAATACATTCAGGTGAACATTATATTTAAAAAAATAAATTTGGATACCAAACGCTTCTCCATGAAAATTTTTAGCGTAAATTTTCATCTTAACCCAAAATAAATGGAAATAATAAAAAAAAGGACGGTAATTCAGATAAGTCTGGTGGTGAAAGTGTGAAACCCATATAACTAAAATTCAACCAAAAACTCCACTTCGATTATTCAACTTCGCCTGTACATTCCTCCCCTTGTTAACATCCTGCTTTCTATTTTACAGTTATAACTATACAAGGCTATAAGACTCGCAGAATATTCATACTTACTGATTTTATTAGGGATACATCATTAGTTATGTGTCAAGTTGATGAGAAATTAAGTTAAGCGATTGACTTGCTATAGATAGATGCCCGAACCACGCAACCAAACCAAAGTCAAAAGTTAAGCACTCAAAAGTACGTGGTGTTTACAGAAGGGCATGATTGCAACCAATGGGTGGACTGAGTGGATAGAAGTTAGGATGAAGTTTCAATTTTTTGTTCATTAAAAACCTAAACACGGACTTAACGTCTTCTCTTGCATGATAAAGTCAATATGAAATGACCATCCCGTTGAACTTTGATCGGAAATCTATTCACACGATATAAACAAAAACAACACATCACCATTGATTAAATTAAAATAAGATAAAGCAACACTTACTACCCAGATCTTATTTTCTATATACATCTAGCACCCTAATCTTTATTGAAGATTGAGCCTTGGAGCAGGATTCACTTGCAGGCATCGCCACTGTTGAGCACGTCGATCCCCCTCAGCCGACTGGCCGACGACATAGGACTTCTCAATAGAACTGATGATGAAGATCGAAGATGAGTTGTTCCTTTTCCTCAAAACCAAATCTCTGAGAGTGTAATGTTCTGCTAATCTACATACAGAACTCAAATAATGAGATCTCTTATACTTGATATCGATCTCCAACGTTAAACGCAAAAACCGGTGTGTATTGTGTTCGACTGGAACTGATACGGGTATGTGTTAGTATATATCCACATAGAGAGATAGAGAAAGAGAGAGGGAGAGATAAGAGATATATAGAAGAGAGGAAGGTGGGGGAGATAGAAGGAGGAGGATTTTCCCAGGAAGAAGATGATGAAGGCGCAATCTAGTTGTAGAGGGGCATTGTCGTAGAGATCCAAGAGTTTGGAAATTTTTCTAAAAAACCTAACAAAGTTAGGGGGAAGTTAACTTTGAATGAGACTGTACCAAATTTAAAAGGCGAGCGATAAAATTATACAAAAAAGAATTAGGGTGTTGAACATACATAAAAGAATAATATTAGGGTGATGGTCGCTGCTTTAGTCTAAAAAAAATAATAAATGTAAAAGATGTATGATAAGGCATCTACACACAAATATGAGGCTCACATCCATTAGGCTCAAAACTTGAACATGAAACTTAATTCATGAATTGGAGGTGAAATTGATTACATTGGCTGATTGTGCATTTGGGATCCCATAAAATGCATTCTAGCCCATGAAAACTCATTTGTTTGTTTTTCCCAATGTTTGGGAATACTTCAGTGGATAATACATTTTGCACAAGAAGTTTCTTCTTGGATAAAAAGAAAAAAGTGGCATTGGCTCAGCGTCAGGCATCACGATGCGGTGAATGAAGAGGGTCGTTGCCTGCCTCCTATCTCTCACGCCAGCCTCCTCTCCTCTCCTCTCCACTCTCCATCATATCCTCCTCTCTCACATGCGTTCTCAATTCCGCAAAGCCAATAACACATAGAAAGCAAAATCTAGAGCCAAGAACACAACAATCGGCACCACCTGAACAAATCGTGTAAAAATCAACACACCCACCTGGAGAGGATGGTATGGAAGTTGCCATCCGTGCTTCCTCTTTCTTTTTTCTTCATAGGTTTTGATCTGGTCATAGGAGTAAACAAAGCACAGAACACAGTTTACATCCATGCTTCCTCAAGAAAGACAGTAGGACATGGAAGAAGGTCAAAGAAAGAAAGAAGCCTTGTGAAGAATTTTTGAGTTGTTTGATAGGAAATGGCTGGTGAAGATTCAGGTGGTTAGAGGGAAAGCAAACCAGTGCGCTGATGCTCTGGCTAAGGCTAGCTTTGCGTTGCAGGGGACATGGGGAATATTGGAGAAGCTCCGAAACGCGTAAAGGAGTGTTTTGATATGGATAAGATGCACAGGGATTGGGGGGAAGTAGCGTCATGGCTGGAATTGGATAACTTGCTCAAAATCTCTGTTTGGGGTGCAGGTTTGGAGACTTCAGAGAGGGTTGGCCGTTGCCCATACTTGAGCCAAGATATGCTTTTTTGGGGAGAGTACCGATTGAAGACGTCGATAAAGTGCTCATCTAATCAGCTTTGCAGTTTATATAACGATGTTCAACAAACCAGCAACGCCACCTCCGAACAGAGTGTTGAAATTTTGCCATGTCTCATCGATTCAAGAACTACGGACGAGAGACTCTGCGATTGGATTCCCAATTTGGTCAACCACGGGCAGTCTTGATGAACTGGTTTGCTCCTCAATCCTTGGGAGCAATGAAAACTTCACCTCATTCATTCGGGAAGGATACCTCTCAATTCCAGTATAGTGTGTTGTTGTAGTATGGTGATGAGTAATTTTCGACTATATGAGGAAAAACTAGTTTTCCATTTATTTTATTAAGCCAGATCATCAATTGGGTCGTTGTAGTATAGTGGTGAGTATTCCCGCCTGTCACGCGGGTGACCCGGGTTCGATCCCCGGCAACGGCGTTTTGGTGTTTTCTCTTTTTCACTTTTCTGTTTTCCGGTCTCCCCCTTCCGTGCGCTTCCTTTCCAGAGCAAGCAAGTTATTGGATCCGAAATCCAATCTTCTACGCCACCATCACACGTATTACAAGGAAACGCAAACACTCGTCAAAAAGCAAAATCCCCTTCTGAAAACAAACAAAATGGTGCTCCTCCTCCTACCTCCACCTCTTCCTCCACTGGCTCACAAGAAATGTCCGCCGTGTCACGCCGCAGAGAAAGCACGACGAGCATCCACATAATGGCCTTGGATGGCATCGTCAACGTAAACTCACTCTTCACCTTAGCCCTCTTCCTCGGCATCACATCTACCAATACCTATTCCACCCTCGTCGACGCCGGCTCCACCTGCGCCGCCGGTCCCTCAGTTGCCGAAGGCCTCATCACCTATCACGTATACTCCTTCAGCTTCTTCCTCTTCTCCAGTCTCATCGCCTTGGCTCTGAAACAAGGCATCACCATCAGTAAGGGTGTGGAGGAAGCCGATGCTCTGGGTGTCGCTGGCGTGCGCAGTGAAGCCTTGAGCTTCGTTGTGAAAGTTGACATTTTGGCCCTCAGGATAGGGATTCTCGTTTCGGCCATGGGGTCCGTTTTTGGATGTGGGTTCTTGGTCATGGCTCTGGTGAATCTTGTGCAGATCAAGTTGGGAACTTTGGCTTGTGGGATTCACCACACTTTTGCAGCTGCTGGTCCCCTGCTTTTTCTGGTTCCTTTGGCACTAATAATCTACATTGTTCTCGTGCTCTAGCCTTTTCTCGCTGAGGCTTTCCAGAAATTCCTTCGGTGTTTATGGTGCCTGATGAATCATGTCGATTATGTATATAAATTACAAATGTCCAAAAGTAGAGACTGGGTTAAGGATTTACAAGGAGCGTACTGAATTTTGATATCTCTGCGTCATAATATCTTCTCCCAGTACATCTCTATCTTGTTCTTCAGATGGTGCCGCTGCTGTGGTCAATGCTGTTCAGTATTGAAAACCGGAAATTTAATTTTGTCGTGTGTCTATAAACGCCTTCAAAATCAGTACATTTTTATGTTCTTATTTAAAAAAGGAGCAGAATATTCCAGTTAGTGTAACATCAGATCTCTCTGCCGCAGGTCAGATATATTGTTATCTGGAAAGAGGCATCGAAAAATCGTGTTTTCCTTTTGCATCTGCAGGAAGCCCGGACAATTCAAGTCTGAGAATCAGGGGAAGGAACTCTCGTTTTTCACTCGTTCGCATAAATTTATTATTTCGTCCATAAGTTTAGATCATGCATCAACTAAAACATCCGAAATGGATTACTTTCTTGTAACACTCAAGTGTAGTTTTTGTTACACTCAATAGATACAATCATCACGAGAGAGTAGCAAATGAATCACTTCATTGAAATTATAGCCGAGTGATAATATAAAAGTTTACACAGGGCAATCAATATCTCCGTGCACTAAACGCTATTAGTCTAGTTCCAATTCAAAGTTCAAAGAACCACTATATACAATGGGTATATCTATGGGTGAATTCAGCTAACGATGATAAAGAGAAAGTAATGAGCGTGAGGAATATTTACTTACTTGGCACTGGAGTGTTGTGAAAGAAACCCCCGTCCCAAAATATGGAAATATATAATCATATCCTAACTATGCGTGCTCTTCAATCGTTTAACCAAAAAAGGAAGGGCACCATTATCCACCCACCTTAATTGATTGCGGCTATGAATTCCACAGCATAATAATTGCACCAGTGCCCAAACCAATCCACACAGCTTCGCACCACTGTGTAAAACGGTAGGCAGGAGCAATTTAATCGGAAGATGGTAATATGTAATGTTCCGAAAGAGGGCTGTGCTGGAATTTCGGGATACGAGTCGGAGCAGCCTCCACATTCAGCTCAATTTTTCTGCACCACAATTCCATTTTACAGTAATCGTTCTCCCCAAACATCGTCCCATTGCGTCGTATCATCATTAATAGAATAAGAACCCTGACTTCGTCCGTGAGATCACAGCATGTTCAGTTATTCACTTTGAAGTTTGAGCCAACATTTTCTGATGATAATAATAAAGGCTTACGCACCCAAATTAATTAAACCCATTACTATTACTATTACTATCTGATAAACAATCAATTTCGTAATAACCATTCAGTAGAGTCGTTCGTAGAGTTTCCCAACCGCCTAGTATTTTAATGTATATACTGTATCCATGTATTATGTATAGTGTCATAAAATCCGTTCCCAGGTTAACATAACATGACAGCTTAGAAGAGCCTGTGTTATTCCCAATGTCAGACACAGATTAAGAGTAATATTCGTTTCTTTGGGAGAAGAGTACTGATTGTTTGGTAGTCTAGTATATGATCATAAACACATTTTGGTCTCCTGATTTAATCTAATTATTTTGAATTTAAAAAATGGTCAACACAACAGCGGCTGCGTGTGTGGAACAGTAAGAGCCAGCTCAAAGCCTGACACGAGGTCTTGTCCAGTCCTCCAATGCCACCGTGTTCTTCGTCCCAAAAAAAAAAATCACTATAAAATACGAATCCTTCTTACCATCATTCATTCCCTCTCTCTTTCGTTTCCCCCTCGTTCGTATTCCTGACTTCTGTCATTCGCCTCCTTTCTCCCCTAGTCGCCTCATATCCTCTTCTTCTGATACTCCGCGCGGTTCGTTCGGTGACCCAACCTTCCCCTCATCTTTATAATTCGTCCAACGACGCGCCCAAACACGCCTATTTTCTGGATCAATACGCTTCCGGGTAAGTTGTTTCGTCCCCATTTGTGTTTCGCTCCTTTTAGTTTGATGCTTGATTTGTGTTGGAGATTGATCCAGGTTCGATCTGTTATGTTTGGGACGCCAGGGACGAGAGTAGGACTATGGCGCATAGGGTTGACCAAGAGTATGACTATCTGTTCAAGATCGTTCTGATCGGCGACTCGGGGGTGGGCAAATCCAACATTCTTTCCAGGTTTACTCGAAATGAATTTTGCTTGGACTCCAAATCTACGATTGGGGTTGAGTTCGCCACCCGTACTCTTCAGGTGCTTCCTCTATCCCGATTTTCAACTTTGAGGTCTCTAATACTGTAACCCGTGGGTTTGGACTCAGATTGTATATCTGGTGCTGTTTATTGACAAGGATCTCGTGATGAGTTGTTTGTGGCGTATGCTTTAGAACAAATAAATCATGCATACTTTGCAGTAGTTGGACGGGATTTTATTCTTGGACGACCTAGGCCTTTATGCTAGTAACCAGGTGACTAGCGTCAACTGAAATGGAAGCAACAATACAGGATCACGGGTCTCGTACCTTTAACACACTGTGAATATAGAATAAACATGAAGAGCTCTGTTACAACTGCGAAAATAGTAGATATAGCTTCAATGCGGCCCTATTTCTTCCCCCCCCCCGGGGGTAATTTTTGAGTGTGTTTTCCTCGTTAGGGGGATTTAATGAAAAAGGACTTTGTGTCGTGTATGGTAATTGGTAAAGTTTCAGGTGAATAATTTTACTGGTAAAAAAATTGGATTCCGTGCCCAGCCACTTTCTGATTGGTTAGAAATATTATGGAACGGTACATTATGGGGTGATGGAACGTGCGCCACTTTTCTCACAGCATGTTATTGTGAATGTGCGGGGGGTAGAAGTGAACGCTAAGAAAGCCTGTAGGTGTTGTCCAGTAACGACAGATTTTAGATTGGTGGACATCTTAGGCTAATTTGTGTTTATTTGAATTGCATTATACGTTGCTAAGAAGGGCTAAAAGAAGATAAATTGGTCTTAAACTAGTAATGGTGGAAATTGATGGTCAATTGTTATGTTATATTGAATCATTGATCATTGGAACACCACAATCGGAAAGTATTTTGGGGCTCCTTTTAATATACTGATCCTATCGCTTTATTTTACTCCATACCGTTTCCTCAACAGGTGGAAGGAAAGACCGTCAAGGCACAAATCTGGGACACAGCAGGTCAGGAGCGGTACCGTGCCATCACCAGTGCTTATTATAGAGGGGCTGTTGGTGCACTCCTCGTATATGATATAACCAAGAGGCAAACATTCGATAATGTTCAAAGGTGGCTCCGTGAATTGAGGGACCATGCAGATTCTAATATAGTAATTATGATGGCTGGAAACAAATCTGATTTAAACAACCTTAGAGCTGTTTCAGAGGACGATGGTCAAGCATTGGCAGAGAAGGAAGGTCTTTCGTTTCTTGAGACATCTGCTCTGGACGCAACCAACGTTGAAAAGGCATTCCAAACCATTTTGTCAGAGATCTATCATATTGTGAGCAAAAAAGCACTGGCCGCACAGGCAGCAGCCAGCACTACCCTTCCTGGACAAGGAACCACGATCAATGTTGCAGATGCATCGGGGACTACCAAAAGAAGTTGCTGTTCCACCTAATGCGTCGTTGAAGGAGTGAAAGAAGTTGCTAGTAGATATTTTTTTTCCGGTTCAATTTTATTTTTACCTCTTCTTTCTCATTTGTTTTTCCTTCTACATAGGCGAGAAACATGAGGAGTACATTTATTACTATATTGAGTTGCCTTGATATGAAAGTAAGTGATTTCCCCCTTTAAATGTTAGTTTTGCTAGTTTCTTTGGATGTTTACTTTGAGGTTACGCGGGCTTCCCATGTATTCATAGGAATGGGAACCAGCTGATATAAATATGATATAGTGTGGCTAATGGGAATCGCGACAATGTTGGATTGCTTCTTGAGTTTGGTTGAGTTACTTGTCATGGTATTTCTGCTTTGAAACTATTTGACGTACCATATAGCAATCTCTTCCAAGGTTACCGAATCTAGCGGCAACTTCTGGAGGAGCATCAAGCAACTTCAGGTTGTTTGGTTTGTGAAAATTGAATTGCGCGAACGGCAATGATAAAGAGAGTTATTTTTTAGACCTGTCATATTATTTTCCCAAAAATCGTCCAATTATCTTTTTTTAACCCACTGGTTTAGGTAGAATTTTGATCGGATTTTAAAATACCATTTATTATATCATTACTTGTTTTCATAGCAGCCTAACAAATATATAGCATTGATTCAGTCCACTGAAAAATCGAGGTCTTCATACTATATCCTAGCATCCAACCAACCGATGTTAAACAGCAATTGAAAAGAATTATATACTGAAAGCATTGAAAAGAGAATGAAAAACGTAAAGCGCTTTGGCCTTTAAGCCTGGTTCATTTTTTCCCCTCTACCAGTTCAAGTTGGTTTAACGTGAACTACTTATAGACCTTTTACTATCTCCCTTAAAATGTCATCGAATTGCCGTGTCAATTAGATCTCACCTGATAGAGCAAAAATAAATTGGACATCAGTTCATCTTGAATTATTTTTTTAATTTACTGATATCTTAATTGAATCAGTATGCAGATCATATCAATGGGATAATTTGAAAGCATTCAAGAAAACAGTTTGAAAAAAGGTGAATAAGAATCGAGCACGATACATGTACAAAAAAAACACGCCGCTAGATGTTTAATCTTTCTTGATTGCCATAAAAAAAATTATCATGTTTCTTTATTAGCGTTCACTCTGTTGTGTTATTATGCTGCTCCTTCTTTCCGTGATCATGATTAGAATCACTACAGCCATGATGATGGTGATGGTGGTGGTGGTGGTGACTACGATCATGAGCAAGCCATAAAAAACCAAAGTTAAGAACAAACCCAAATGCTGCAATTGAAAGTATGAGCATGCCATTCACCTTGGCCTTTCTGTAAAGAAGTCTCCCAAGTGCTTCATTTATTAAAAAGCCATATATCAGCCAATTAACTGCACAGAAAGAAGAGCACCCAGAACCTCGAGCCGATTGTATCCAAAAGACTGATGTGGAGTTGCCTCTCAACCTGATGCCCACACTGCAAAGAGAGAGATGGAGAATCCAGCTAGGCCGTTGGCTTCCAAACCACCGAAAACTTCCACAAGCATAACCATTGCATAGAAGACTGAGTCCACAAAGTTTCTTTGCCGACTTTGATGAATCTTCGGATGCCAGAAGACTGTGTTCTTGTCTGGAAAAAGGGCAAACAGAACTGCAAGATGAATCTGTTGCCACAGGAAGAATATCAATTCTTTCGGAGGCAACTGGCATCTCTATTTCTTGCATGGAACTTGCTTCGAGGACAGGAGTTTTTCCCTCTTCCATTTGCTTCGACAAACTGGTCATCACTCAGGAAAACGAATACTACAAAAGTCATTAGAACCAAGCAATACAGCATCATCTATTCAAGCATTGAGAATCAATTTTCATAGATTAGACGAGTTTACACCAAATGAAACCGATGGTGGAATGTGGACAAGTTTGACAGTCTCAACTTGACGAAGCAGGGTAAAAATACTTAAAGTATGGTGGACAAGTTGCACACGGGGTTGACAATTTCAGATTGAACGAACGAGAAGGAAGCAAACAGAAACACCATAAAAATGTCTTCGAATGATGGCTGTGTAGAGATTGAAGCAACATGTTGATCAACTAAAATCATTTGAGCGAGGAAGAAAGGAAGTAATCAGAACCGACAAAATTAAAAATTGAGATGTTTTCTGGTTTTGGCGACGTTTGGCAAACATTCATTGGTCATGAACTGATACTAGAGACTTGATGTGATCAAGCATGAAGGAGGAAGGGCTGAGCTCCATCAGTCTGAGACTCCAACCTTCGAGGTGCGAGGGGCGAGCTGCCCACAATGGAAGCTAGAGCGAGCGGCCGAGCGTGAATGAGGGAGGGGCCGAGCTCCGTCAGTCTGAGATTCCAACCTACACGATGCGAGCTACTGGGCTCTATTAGTCCGTCCCACACACTAAACACAGTCACAGATTATCAACAAATTGAAAAAATGAAAATGAAATGTCTGAGCCCGGGTTCGAACCGGGGACCTCTAGTGTGTGAGACTAGCGTGATAACCAACTACACCACCCAGACGCTGATGAAACAGCTTCATCAAATTATATTTTCCTCAAAAATCGTTGGCTTCGTCTTTAGCTCCAAACCGTGGGAAAGAAAACCGCCGGGGCCGAGAGCCTGGACGAAGATCAACATCTGAAACGATGGAAGCACGTCATGCGTCCCTTGGGCGACGCACGGTAAATACTTCATCCCAGTCTTTCGTCATGTCCACGCAACGCTTTTACGCATCACCTTTGGCATATAAGAAACTGATCTTCTGTCGTTTTCAATTCATTATCAATTTGTATCTTTCACACTGTCAGTTTCAGCGTGGTGATTTCCATCAGCTTGTTAATACTGTTCAATTTTAATTGAATTGTATGTCAATCCTATAGTTGGAAGAGATTCGTCAAAAAAGGGCCGCTGATAGATTAAGCAAAGCTTCATCTGGACCAGATCTGAGCAAAGTCCCGAACCCTGCCGGTCTGTGTTGTTGGGCAAAATAATCTCTGTCGTTTTTCATCCGATGTGTATCTGTTTCCACTTCCTTTTACAATCTCTGGAATGTAAACGTTTTCCTTTTTGTCCTTAGAAATTGCGGGAATGAAGAAGTCGGAGAGCGCAAATAAACTGTCTGATGTAATAAACATTTCCATCAACATGTCTTCATCTCATCGTCTTTATTTCTTATTCTTTAATAGTCTTTATTTAAAATTGCTTGCAGGCGGATATTAGTTCTTTACTATCACAAATAAAAGACCTGCAGAGGAAAAACATAGATTTGGAGGAAGAAAACAAGAAAATAACCTTAAAGGTAATTTTTTT
>JANTPZ010084687.1:0-11046 GCA_025593235.1 Vachellia pachyceras
ATGAGGATATACTCAAGCCTGTGGAATGCAGATGACTGGGCAACAAGGGGTGGCCTTGTGAAGACCGATTGGTCCCAAGCTCCCTTCACTGCTTCCTATAGAAACTTCAAAGCCGATGCATGTGTCATTTCTTCTGGCAAATCTTCCTGTGCTTCATCTTCAACCTCATCAACTTCTTCTTCCTCGTGGCTCTCACAAGAGCTTGACACAACTTCACAAGAGAGGCTCCGATGGGTTCAGAAAAACTACATGATCTACAATTACTGTACTGACGCTAAGAGGTTTCCTCAGGGACTTCCACCAGAATGCAGAAGCTCCTAAAGACAAAAACAGAGCAGCAACCCAACCAATCCATTCCAATTTTTATTATCAGTAATGATTGCAGTTCTATAATTGTAGTTTGTGGATGTGAATTTTTGGGCCGTTCAATTCTTTCATTCTTTTTCCGTTGTGGTCATCCCTCTTGTATGGTGACATAAATGGTTATATTCTTTGTTATGTAAAATATATCCGTTTCGTAATAAAATGATGATATTCTTTATTACATTTTTGTGTCAACGTCTTCAGGTTATTTGCTTATTTTGTTCTACCATAAAGCCATAATAGACACATTAAATGAAGATATAAATCTATAAAATAAGTATGTAAGACAAATTTTATCTCGATTTATATAAATATGATTTGTTAACGGCAAACATACCAAACAAATAAAATAGAGACTTGTTTTAATAAGATTGCTATGTTACGGATAAGAATCAATCCCTCGTTAATTGAAGCAAAAGTGAATATTTACCACACCCCGATTCGTAACCAAAGACAGTGTTTGTTTGAGAATTTCTTTCCCCCAACGATGCATGTAAGTTAAAACAAAATCATCTTAAAATTCGTAAAAACCATTTCGAAATCCATAAAAACTATCTTGAAATTCACAAAATCATATAGAAATCCGTAAACTTCTTTTTTCCAACGGAATTCTCAAACACACAAAAAATAGGACTAAGAACTACCGAGTTAGAACCCCAAAAAAAAAATCCTTAAGTACAAAACAAAATCTGAAGGTGCAATATGAGGAGAACGAACTAAGAATTGGAGCCTATGATGCCTTAAAGTCATTTAAAACAAATAAAAGCTAGTTGGATTAGGGAAAAATGCTTGATATATATAATTTTGAGGGTAAATAACTTTTTATTTGAATTTTTTTTTTTACTTTTTCTTCGAGTTTGAACAATTTTACATTATATCAATTGATTTTTAGCATATCTTCAAATTTGCAAAATTCTCTTATCAAATTATTCCAAACAAGTGCATGAAATACAAGTCGGCAAATTTCCTCATCACAAGATTTTTACCAATGCCCAAAAAGGATAGGATCGATCGCTTTACATCCAATCATTCATAGATTACCTTTATCCAACATATTTTTTAGACCTTGCAGAATTCCCATGAGTTCTGTAGGCAGAATTGCTTAGCTTTCCCATGAAGCCCTTAATACAATAATCTCTCAGTGTTCCCAGTTGATTAAATCCTCCAAAGTTTGAAGATCTTCGTGAACGCATGTTGGAATATTCAACTCGGGTAGATGACAAGTATAAACCACACGAACAATAAAACTTGGTGACGTGCTTGGGAGTATGAAAAATACAGTATTTAAAACTGCCTTTGCGTGACGGCAGCACAAGGATGTTTCTTCCTTATGCCTCACAAGAGGAGGCCATCCATGGCTGTGTGGTTTAGGGGATAAAATTAAAAATTACTCATAGCTCCAAAAGTTGTGTGGTCGCTGCTTCACCAATCACAACTAATCCAGAAAGATCTCAACTTGTCGCCAAAATTTGATACAACGAGTCTAAATACAGAAAGCACAGAATATTTGCATTAGAAACGAGTGCGATTTGTACAGCTAATCAGCCACTCATGAGTCAGGAACTCTCTCTTTTCGAGAAACACAGCAACTGGATATTACATTACAGATGGCTAGCGCTCTGCAACTTCCTGTGCCGTTCCTTCCCCCTCTACTCGCTTCCCCGGCTCCTTATAAATACCATCCTCCACCAGTTTCACTTTCATCCTCTTTCTTTAAGTTTTACAAGCAATTGCCAAATATCTCTCCTATCTGATCTTTTAAAACAATGGTTTCTTCTACAACTGTATCATCAGTAGCGTTTCTTGTTCTTAGTTCTCTCATGGTTGTTACCTTTGCTGGTAATTTGGGCCAAGAGTTTGACGTAACATGGGGGGATGGTAGAGGCAGGATGCTCAACAATGGTGACCTTCTCACTCTATTACTGGACAAAACATCTGGCTCTGGATTCGAGTCCAAGAATGAGTACTTGTTTGGCAACACTGATATGCAGCTCAAGCTTGTTCCTGGAAACTCTGCTGGCACTGTCACTGCCTATTATGCAAGTTTTTTTCCTTCTTACAATAGCGGAAAAATTTCTCAAGAGATCGGCTGTTATGACAAAGACTATATCTGTGTCTTTGTTGGTACTTGCAGTTATCTTCAGAGGGACCAAACTGGGATGAGATAGACTTTGAATTCCTGGGAAACCTGAGTGGTGATCCATATGTTCTTCACACCAATGTGTTCAGCCAGGGAAAAGGCAACTGAGAGCAGCAGTTCTATCTCTGGTTTGACCCAACTGCTGATTTCCACACTTATTCTATCCTCTGGAACCCCCATAGGATTATGCAAGTTCTTATATATTCTCCACTGATAAACAATTTCCCTGTCTTTCTCTTTTGTCCATTTAATCCTACGTTACATAGAGACCGATATGTCCTGTTCCTATTTTGAATCAGATTCTCAGTGGATGGAACTCCCATCAGAGTTCAAGAACTGAGTCCATTGGTGTGCCCTTCCCTAGGAACCAACCCATGAGGATATACTCAAGCCTGTGGAAAGCAGATGACTGGGCAACAAGGGGTGGCCTTGTGAAGACCGATTGGTCCCAAGCTCCCTTCACTGCTTGTCTGCTTCCTACAGAAACTTCAAAGCCGATGCATGTGTCATGTCTTCTGGCAAATCATCCTATGCTTCATCTTCAACCTTATCAACTTCTTCATCGTGGCTTTCACAAGAGCTTGACATTACTTCACAAGAGAGGCTCCAATGGGTTCAGAATAACTACATGATATACAATTATTGCACAGACGTTAAGAGGTTCCCTCAGGGTGTCCCACCAGGATGCAAAGGCTCATGGAAAGAGATAGACAAAACCATGCATTAGAACTTCAGCTTAAATTCTTCAATTCTTTTCCATTTCAGTCATCATATGATAGTATGATGACATACATGATTATTCTTTATGATGTTAATACATTCATATTTCATAATAAAGTTACAGTCTTGACTCTTGAGCACTTAGCTAAGACCAGTCTCATATTTCATTTTTCATAGTTCATTAGGGCTTGATTCTTTTCAACACAATCTAAGCAGCTCTCTATGTGCAGGCAAATAAAATATATCTCATAATACAAAAGAGTAATAAAGAGACAGTAATATTACAATGTGAAGCAAGGCATCACAGTTCTGACTTCAGATATATGAAAGCCAAAAGAATTAGAGTGGCACACAAACTTCCAAGCCATCTTTGCAATATTATTGAAGGATGTCTTGAACGAGTATACTGGCATTTGGGCTAAGATCAGCTATTCACTCACCTTTGATGAATTGTACATTCTCCCATCTCTCAATCTAACATATATTGAAGCATTTTTTGTAGAAGTAGAAGAAGAGTGCGGCAAAGGGGCTAAGGAATATTCCTGATAGACCAAATAGAAAGCACTACAAGAGTGAAAAAAAATGCATCAGCTCCTAGTAGCTTCGAATGCCTAATGTCACGGGGCCATTACTCCCCCCCCAAAAGAGCTCTCATAAGAGCGTGCAGCGCGCCCGCTTTATAGCCCAGCACCTTCTTGAGCCTCTTCGATATGGGACTTTAACATTTTCCTCCAGCCAATCCGCGAGCGACCTCGCCGCAGGGCCCACCGGCAACCTCGCCGGCGTCCGGAGGGTCCACCAGAGACCAAAGGCTCAGGGCTGGCTTTGATACCACTTGTCACGGGGCCATTACTCTCTCCCCCAAAAGAGCTCTCATGAGGGAGTGTAGCGCGCCCGCTTATATAGCCCAGCACCCTCCCGAGCCTTTCCGATGTGGGACTTTGACACTAGGTCGATGAACTCTCTTAGGAAAAATAAAAACCTAACTAACAAAGATAAAGGAAAACCACTGGATATATGCAGCTTTCTTTGTATCTTATATAACAAGGATATAAAGGCAGAGACATTTTAGTAACATATATCGCCCCATTCATCTGGCCTAAGCATACACATCCTGTGAAGATATTAGAATATTCTCTCAGTAATATAAGACTGTAATCTGAATTATCGTTCTAGGATTGGATATTATTATGTCATGAACCATTGATACCGAAGCTCATCCTCCTGTGTGTGTGTGTGTAAATCCTTTTTATGATTATGAAATATACAATGAATTTTAGTCCATATTTCTCCATGACTTTACATTTGTAATGGCTCATAATGACAGGTATGAGTATCCAATTGCAGAATAATGACATAAATTATACTATTTATATTATTTTAATATCTTCCTAGTCCCCCTTAAATTGGAGTGCACATGTTAATCATGTCCAATTTGTTACACAAAACATTCAACCTAAACCTTATTAAAAGCTTTTGTAAACGGATCACTTGATTGATTTTTAAACCTTATAGGCCTTCAGAAATTAGATTATCTTTAATTATATCTCAAGCAAAGTGACAATCAGTTTCAATTTGCTTTGTGTGTTCATGAATATAGAGTCAGAAGCTATATGTAAAGCATCTTCACTATTACACTTTACACCACGGCTTCACGAATAACGAGGTTTTGAGGCCTGCCTCCTTCAATAACTTGAATATCCATACTATCTCGCGTTCAAATGAGAATAAATTGATTATTCAACGAATTACAAAGCTAAGCAGTAAGTTCATCACTGCTATTGTAGTCAACACCAGAGCATCAATATTCTCAAGGGAAAATTGAACTCTAGGTTGTTATTCTTCTCTCCACAAGTAGTAGACGCTAAATAATCTGAAAAATTCTGTCTTTAACCACTAACTTAATTAAAAGTTCTTTAAATTTTTAGCACTACAAACTAAAGAAAAGTTATCTCGAATTCTTCTCGTTGTCAACCTACTAATTGCTAAATATTTCTTAGAATTTTATTACTGAAAAAACACATGCAATCAATCTTAAAAAAGCTGTCTTCATATATCGATGAAAGTCGGAGATAAAAACTTGTTCAGTTCGTCCTTTCCCAAAAGTTGCTTTAAACGAATCCACTGTTCAGTTAATTGTTCCAAGTTTCAACCAAAGATGGTGGCATAGGCTACACGTGTTTTGAAGCGCGAAGGCACGTGCTTTGTGTTAGGAATAAGATAAAAACAAGGATGTTTCGTCCCCATGTCTTTCTCAAGCAAGCCCATCCATGGCGGTGGAGGCTCTTATGAGTTTTGGAATAAAATATGGCTGCAAAAGTTGATTTCTTTGCTGGCAGTGGTACCCACTGATCAATTAATTATGAAAGGTCTAAGCTTTTCATTCAAGTTTAATCGACACCGCGTTAAAAATTTGGTATTGAATTGAACAGAACCATAAATAATGGAGTGCGATATGGACAGCTAATATGTTATTCCTGAGTTCTCTCTTTTTTTTTTTTTTTGGAGGAACATGACAAGCCAGCTAGGTAGCTCACTGCCTCTTCCACCTCGTTTCCTCACTCTAATCGCTGTTATAAATAGAGACCCCAAGTTCATTCTGATCTTCATCCTTCAATCTTCACTAGCCATTAGCGAAAAACATTCCATAATCTCTCTCTCTCTCTCATACAACAATGGCTACTTCTACAATAGTATCATCATTACTGCTGCTCGTTATTAGCTCTCTCATGGTTGTTGCTCTTGCTGGTAACTTGGGTTAAGAGTTTGACATAACATGGGGGGACGGTCGAGGCAAGATGCTCAACAATGGCGACCTTCTCACTCTCTCACTGGACAAAGCTTCAGGCTCTGGATTCCAGTCCAAGAATGAGTATCTCTTTGGTAAGATCGACATGCAGCTCATGCTTGTTCCTGGAAACTCTGCTGGCACCGTCACTGCCTATTATGTAAGCTCTTTTTTATTTGTTTTGGTATTGCAGGATCACCTGTTATTATTATGACTAAAACTGAAGCTGCATTTTTTTGTTGGTACCTGCAGTTATCTTCGAAAGGATCAAACTGGGATGAGATTGACTTTGAATTTCTGGGAAACTTGAGTGGTGATCCTTACATTCTTCACACCAACGTGTTCAGCCAGGGAAAAGGAAACAGAGAGCAACAGTTCTATCTCTGGTTCGACCCAACCGCAGATTTCCACACTTATTCTATCCTCTGGAACCCCCATGGGATCATGTGAGTCCTTGTATATTCTCCACTGATGAACTATTTCTCTATTCCCCCCTTCTGTCCTTTTGATCCTACGTGCATAGAGACTGATATGTACTTTTCCTGTTTTGATTCAGATTCTCAGTGGACGGAACTCCCATAAGAGAGTTCAAGAACTCAGAGTCCATTGGTGTCCCCTTCCCCAAGAACCAGCCCATGAGGATATACTCAAGCCTGTGGAATGCAGATGACTGGGCAACAAGAGGTGGCCTTGTGAAGACCGATTGGTCCCAAGCTCCCTTCGCTGCTTCCTACAGAAACTTCAAAGCCGATGCTTGCGTCATGTCTTCTGGCCAATCGTCTTGTGCGTCATCTTCAACCTCATCTTCAACTACTTCCTCGTGGCTCTCACAGGAGCTTGACACTACTTCACAAGAGAGGCTCCAATGGGTTCAAAAGAATTACATGATCTACAATTACTGCAAAGATGCTAAGAGGTTTCCCCAAGGTCTTCCTCCAGAATGCAACGCCTCTTAGAAGAAAACAGAGGAATCTCACTATTGAATTCATTTAAGGGATCATTCTCGTATTCGTTTGTTGATATAGCGATTTAGGTTCGAATTCTTTCATTCTTTTTTTTATCTTTTGTATCAGTAGGGTGACTTGTACGGTCATTATTTTTTTATGATGAAAATAAACCCACATTCGTTTTCTTAATTAAAAAAAGATTGTTCTAAGTTACTGCAACGGTTTTGTCTGTGATTCCTTGTTTCTCAAATTCATAAGATCATATGCTAAATCTAAGGAGGCTGGTAAATAACATTACAGATAATGGACCAAGTACTTATAACAATATTCCTTGTGACCAAATACAAAATACAATAATAAACAAGTGAAGAGATTTATGAGCAAACTAGTTAATGGTAATTATGAAAGGCATAGACAGAAGAATAACAAAATCACAGAAACTCATCACCATCTCTCTGGCAACACGCCCAACTTGTCTTTATGGCTTCTTCATTTCTTGCTTCTCATAATACCATGCTTGATGCCTTCTTGGAAACTTTCATTTGCCTTGGAAGAGATTGTTTGGAGCGATATAGGGAGCTCCTTTGAGGCCTACAGGCTACCGGTCTCTCTCTCACTCTCTCTCTCTCGCACGCGCACAGAGAGAGAGGGGGGGGTCCAATGACCCAGTTTCATTCCCTGAACTCCCTTCCAATATTTCTTAAGTAATTATTCATAGGTTCTTTTTTTTTTTTGTGTTTGGTGAAGTCATTTGTGTTACTTATATTAAAATCAAGGTTTGGAAAAAATAAAGGAAAATTAAAGGCCCTTTTAACTCCTCTTTTAAAAATCTAGATTTTGTGATAAAACCTACATTTTGTTTAAGTACTCACATTTTTTCAAAACGTTGCAAAATCTATACTTGACACTTCAGTTTGGAAAAAGTTATTTTTTAGAAAATTTAGTCTTAGGTCCCAAATAAGTAAATTATTTAAGGAATGGTCCAATGGAGGAAAATATTTAATGAGAGGTCCCATTGACAACATGAGATGTTGTCAACATAGCATATGATGTTGTCATTATAAGGACCTCATATTGTCAATTGGAACCTCGCATTAAATATTTTCTTCCATGAGACCATTGCTTAAATAACTTACTTATTTAGAACTTAAAATTAAATTTCCCTTATTTTTTATCAAATCATACCTCTCATAATAAATTTTCTTTCCTTTTTTCTTTTTCTCTTTCTTCATTCATAGATACTTTTTTATCTCGAACTCCGTAAAAGTTAATTTCTCAAACACAATCACCTTTGAAAATTTAAGTTTTACCTCAAACTCTGTTAAAATTATTTTCAGACGAACTCTAAGAGTGAATAGAAATTTGTTTGGGGGGCTCAAAAACCGAATATGCCAAAGTCAAATGACATTAGATTTCATTTCGTATATAAGGTAGGATGAAATGAAGGAAAAACAAATATTTTCAGCATATAAAAAAACATCACGCCCATAATTTTTAGAAATTATAAGTGTAAAAATTGTTGAATAGTAACAACGAAAGTATAAATTCTTCCATCAACCATAAACAACCCATTGCCAACAAGACTATCAAAATCTTCAATTCAAGGCTACATAAACATTGGAGTGATGTTTGCATAATAAATGCAGAGATTCCTTAAACCCAACGCTCAATAGAAAGATAAATGAGTTGAATTCTCCCATGGTCATATAGGCATGGACCACGAACAGAAACAACACGAGATGGTCCTTACATGGAGGGAACCCAACGCTCAGAGTAAAAAACAATCAAGGGTTTTCCTAAACATCAACATACTGTACAGAAAACTGTACAAAAAAGATATTCTGCCTAATCAGACAAAAAAGATATTCTGCCTAATCAGACATCAAGAACTGTGCGTCGTGAAGACTCATAGACTGCACAATTTTGTAGGCACTGGAAAGAGGACATACAATTTGCACACTGTCAGTGAGATCTCAAGGCTACTTGTGAGAGTCTAGGATATTGTTGAAACAACCTACTCATCATCCAACTCCACTAACTGCGCCCGCCTCTCAGCTGCTTTCTTCCTTATAAAGAAACCCCACCTCATTGCTGCCTTGATCTTCAGCCATCCCACGACAGCTTTGCCTGGGCGAGCGCGATCCTCGTCAAAGTTTGGCATTGGTGATGCCATGTACTGTGGGAATGCATAGCCGTCTTCTTGCACATTTAAGGGCGCATGACCCCCCATGCTGAAGAGACGAAGCAGGTGTTGCATATCTTCGTTTTCCAGCATCTCATGGCTTCTAATACGAATTTCTTCCTCGGAAAGGAATTCATCAACCCCTCTGTCCCTGTTGTGAGACCACTCCTCGAAAGGATTCAAAGTTGAAGGCTGAATTGAAGAGCTTCCAACAAGGAACCCTGATGTTGATGGCTGAGGAGGACCAAGGGCCAAACCAACTGGACCATGATTGTTTCGGGAGCTTTGTGTTTGCTGGGCATTGCCGAAGAACTGGTCCTGAGTTACAAATGAACTGTTGTCAAACTGGTTCCGAGGGTTGGAGTTTGACACCGGGGGCTGAGTTTGATATGTAAGAGCCAGATTTTCGTCATAACCTGAAAAAGGTGACATAAAAAGGACGTAAAATCTGCTGGTCAATACAGGGGATAGTGTATCACAATACTTTACATGCAAACAAATATGTCGAGGACAAAACGATTGTTACTGTACATGTATATCAGCTATTGTGCACATATATGGGAGATTAAAATTGAAAAATTGGCAAGAAAAGCATGCCTAGGGGTAATGGTACAGAACCCAAATAACCACATACGTTGCGAATAACGAAAATGAAAAAGAAAAAGAAAAAGGAGGTGGTGCTTATGGTCCATCAGACATAGTTTTGCATGGCAGTAACACTTACCTCCCACGGGCAGTCCTGAATTCAATTGCTGCTCAGAAGGCACCGTAACTGGGAGGGCAGACTGTGGTTGTTGATGATCTAAACTGTTTACAGTCAGGAATGATTTTCCATCATACTCTACAACTTGATCCCAATTGTCATATGCCTTCTTTACCAAGGAATCTACATACACCTGTACTTGCAAAAGCATTTTAAAGGCATACAGGGTTACCATTCACCAACCAGACCAATCAAAAAGCTGTGAAAGTAGTCTGCAAACTTTGAAACTAGTCAAATATTTAACTGCTACAATGCTAAGCAAACTAATTATTTTTCAGTCAGCAATGCAGGATGTGCATGTTTGGTTGAGTAAATATCACCACCCAATAAAACGCAATAAACTGTTGCAAAATGCCAACACAAGTGATTCATCCAACTAAAGGACATCATTTGAAAATCGAATAGTGGTATCCAATGTCAAAGAAAGAAATGCATAAAGCTGACTAACCTTCTGGCCATCAGAAAGAGAATCAGCAGAAAAAAATTGTTCTCCAGAAATAAGGCCACGCAGCTCATAGATGTTGTTAAAAACAACACCAACGTTTCTTGTATCTTCTGGATAATAAACATAGAGCTTCCCGCTTAAGATGCAAGTCTTTGCATGTTCTAAGAGAGCATCCCACATTTTGTTTGACATACCACTTCCAAGGATCTACAGTTAAAGGATATAAGAAAATGATTGCAAAGAAATAACTTTGAAATTTAGAAGCAACCAGCAAACTTACATTCCGTAATTTCTGTTGATCTTTGACCACAAGTCGAAGAAAGTCTTCAACTGTGAATATTCCAGCACTATTAAGTTTCTTGTGAAATGATCCATCTTTTCCAATCTTCTCCAACCTCCATACTTCATCATTCAGTGCAGGTGGATAATGCTTCTTATACACTGTAAATAGGACCAAATGTAAATATGAAAAGCTTGTACTACAACAGATAAGGAGGGAGAGCTAGATCAGAAAGGGAAAAAACTAGAAAGTGCAAAGGCATAACCCCACATTCTCCTCTGTGATCTTTAACGGTGAAAGAATCTGTCTTAGCTTCAC
Source organism: Vachellia pachyceras (assembly GCA_025593235.1). NCBI lineage: Eukaryota > Viridiplantae > Streptophyta > Magnoliopsida > Fabales > Fabaceae > Vachellia > Vachellia pachyceras. The sequence goes on from JANTPZ010084687.1 coordinate 10,947, forward strand.
GAACACGTATGGATTCACAAAAACCTGAGGCAACCTTCATGCCAAGCCTAAATTTGCGGCTCCTTATCCAACTTGAATTATCTGTAAATGTCAGTTCCCC
>JANTPZ010084688.1:0-20152 GCA_025593235.1 Vachellia pachyceras
GAATCATTCACAAATTAAAATGCAATTACTATTTCTATTTGATTGTATTTTGATTTTATTACTAATCCATAGGATATAAATGAATATAATCGGATTAGAATCTGATTTTATTTGATTAATGTAAGCCCATTTTTCCTATATATGTACCTGCTTATGAAGCTCATAAAGTTGAAAAAGAATATCAATATTTTCCTCTGCAAAATTACATTTTTTCTGCTCAGATAACTTTCAAATGACAGTGTTAGTTATATCCAGATTTGCAATTTGCAATCCATATATAGGAGTTAGATTGGTTAACGGTTCTTCCCAATATCTTTTTGTCTGTGGCCGCTCTTGTTTCTGTAACACATTGAAAAAGAGGACAGATTATCTATGTTTTTCTCACACCTTTCTTCGCTACCTGATTTTTTTTTCTTGGCAGAGCACTTCCTGACGACCAAAACATAAGATACAAAAGAAAAAAGAGTAAGTTGGTTGATACTAGAATTATCTTTGGAGGACCGTGAGGAATTTTACTCTGGGTAATTATGAACCTTAAATAACTTATTGTACACTAGGGGGAAAAATAGGATGTAAAATGAGAGGTCCTTGCTTGAGCTAAAATCTCATTCGAAAATATATAAACCTACCTTGAAACAACGTCGGACTAGAAAATGAGCAGTCATGCCCTTTAGTAAGATAGCTGCCCCAATAACTGGATCAACAGAAGCGGGCAAAGGGACTACTTTATTTGCAGGAAGAATCTGCTCTTCAGCGTATGAGCCCATTGGTTGACCAGCGTAAGCTACAATATCTCCAACCTTCCTACCAGTTAGCCCAGGACCCACAGCTGTCACAACCCCCGCAGCCTCCATACCTGCCACTTTAAAAGGGTGAGGGAAATGAAATACAAGATATCTCAGTTTAGTCCTCAAAAGAAAGTTAAGAACCCCATCATCAAAGGCTATTAAAGATGTCTACTTCTTCTCAGCTAAGAGGTAATTCATTCTTGTTGTTGTTCTTTTAAAAATCTAAGGAAACATGACAATAATGAGTAAGGAGGGTTTGGGACAAAAAATAGATTAGGCAGGTACACCAATAGATTATTATAATTTTTAAGTCATCCGAGTAATATATCACCAAATGACAATAACAAAGATATTCAGAATAAATGTTATATAAAGTTTTTCAACGACAAGAAATGTACATAATTTAGTAGCAAAACATGCATATGGATTTTTTTTTAAGTTCAAAAGGCAATTATTTGGTGTATTAATAGTCAGCAATCAGCATGCACTTCATAGGATTTTCAAATTGCTTTATCTAACAGAGGGAAAAAAAATGTTATAAAGGGGGGAATACAAAGATGGTCAGGGATTGTTTTAATGTGCAGGGGCATCAGTTGCTCCAAATGCATTACAACTGGATATTAGGTCTCAATCCCACACTTTTTTTTCTGGTTTAACCCTCAACATGGAATTTACCGGATATATCATTAATTACAGATCGTGATAGAAAATAAGACCGGTTATAGGTGAGAGTAAGGAGAAGCTGGATTGAATGAAGGTTTGACGGAATTAAGGTAATTACATTCTTTGTTGGCCTTATGATTATTTGACCCCTTGCTTTCTATCTTATTTTCTCTTTCTCAAGTTTTTGAAGTCAAAACTCAGAACCACTTTGATGGGTATCTAAGCGGGATAGATAACCCTACCCTAAAAGCTAGCTATTAAGGTGGGAGAATCAACCCACTTTTATACCCAACCGAGCAATTCGTTATACTCAATGTGAGACTTGGTATCCCATACTACCAAGTCTCTATCATACCATGGGACGCCAACCTCTTGGCAGCTACACTCCACGGCACTTCATTCAGCCTCCTACCAGTCAAAACCCTCCGTTGGCAACCCTCTTCGGATAGTTTGTTAACTTGGCTCTAACACCAATTGACGAGTATCTAAGTGGGATGGGAAACCCTAACCCAAAAGCTAGCTTATAAGGTGTGAGAACCAACCCACTTAAAAACCCCCCATTGAGCAACTCATTCTACTCAATGTGGAACTTGGTATCCCATACAAACAAGTCTCTATCACACTTATTATTAAAAGAGTGATAGGAGATGTTGTGGAGAATTTAAATCAAAGTGTGAAGTAAAAAAAACAATTAAATTTCAAGATCACATCAGAAATGAGCTTTCCCTAGTCTCTAGCCTCCAAATGCAAAGTAAGGTCTATGATAGGCTATGGCTCATTCTCTTCCTTGCGAGTTGCCCAAGAATCTGGTAAGGTAGGCAAGAGCATTTCTTCACATATATAGGTGGCTTGAATCTGCCAAGAAAGATTTTTGTTAAAAGAGGGGAGTATGATCGCTACTTTCATACTTCTTTTTTGTCCAACATTTATTTCATTTCCATTTTAATAATGGCTAATCACTTCTTCAACCCACAGTCTTCACCACTGTTGAATCACAAATTAGCTTCTCAAAATCCAAAGATTAAGACACTTCATCCTGCATACTTTCTCAAACAACTATATATATAAATATAGTTATAATACACACACACACACACACAAAAACATATTAACCAACATCAGTAACCATAAACATCAAAAAGATCCTGAAAACAACAATTAGATAGGTCTTATAACAAATATGAGCTAGAGCTCCACAATTTAGCAATCCCTTGTTATCTTGTTTACCTCACATAACAGTAAGTGAAAGTTTATCCTTACACACCTCAAAAAAGTAATCAATGGAAGTAGACAATCACCACTGTTCTACTAAATCCACCACAATGGACGAAATCAAATTCAATTTTGAGAAAAGGAGATGTATATTTGCAAGCCAATTAGAGCACTCGATCTGGCTTTGTATAACTTCAACATAACATCAAGCATTTAAACATTAGAATTAAATAATTGGCTTTAAAAAAGTTTAACAATCAGATTTAAATGATCTGTAAAGCATTCTCCATGGAGAGAGTAATGGAACTTGAATCTGGAAAGTACTCCACTATCCAGGGAAACAACCAAACTGTCACCATACAACCATATATTTACCATATATTGAATTTATCTCTATGCTAACAGCAAGAGATTCAAGTGATAAACTAGCTGCCATGACACTGACATATGTACATATTCTTTCTTCACATAAATTCATTTCAGAGTATCGTTCTAAGCTATGAATTTCTACAAATATCAAGCAGGATCTTGACCAAGCATGACACTAAGCCACTGCCAACATGATGAATCTTTTTTTTCCTTTCCTTCCCACAAGGACAAGAAATATTAAAGGGCAGAATAGTCCCACAGAAATAAGTTAGACTAGCAAACCTGGAGTGAAGGGCAATGACGGTGCTTTGTAAACCCCTTTCCGGAAATAAACGTCAATAAAGTTAACCCCAACTGCTTTGTTCCTCACACGAACCTCACCTTCTTTTGGTTCTCCAATTTCCACATCATCCCACTTTAGCACCTACCGTTATTAAGCAGCATCAAAACATTAAAAGGATGAAGTAAGACAAAGAAAAGTTGAGCAAAATATTGCTCAACAAGGACAATTTAAGAATGTGTATACAAAAAGAAACAGTGAATGAAAAAATAATCATAATTGTTTAGCAAAAATATTTAAACATCTATGGAGTTAGACTATTTACATCAAAGATGGTAAAAAAAGACTATTTACATGAAGAAATACTGAAAAGATTCTTTCTACTTTTTTGTCTTAACGAAAGATGACCTAATTCTTGTTGTAACTGGAATACTACTGAATTTTAAAAAAGGAAAAGGAAAAGGTAGAAAGATCAAAGGAGACAATACTGAAACAGACATAAATTGAAAGGAGAAATAGCATAATGACATTGGAGGATAGAAGTAATTTAATAATAGATTGTTATGTGGAAAAAATTTAAAAACCCTTCAATGATTATTTCCTTCTCCAAAAGCTCTATGAAACCCATCATAGAAGAGAAACTCAAAAATTAAAACATTTAACCAACAATTAAGTCAACAGATGCCTCTTTAGATAAATTGAGGAAAAAAACACACATATGATCAATTAACGCTGGTCTGTGGAAAAGAATGTGAGGTAAAACATTAACCGGGAAGATTACATTTAGATTTAGAGTATACAATGGTAACAAGCTTTATCCTACTAGGTGGTGTCAATTACATGAGTTGCATTGTGCTATTGTGTTCCATCAACAATCAAATATTTGGATAAATTATTAACCAAAAGGTCCTATTCAATAACTTCATTAAGTGTCTTTAGTTTTCATCTACCCATTTTCAAAGGACTTCATATAGTCAAATTTACTCTCCTCACCAACACCTCCAACTTTATACTCTTATGACCCCTTTAAAATACATTCACAAACATATAGCATTATTGGTCTTATAGCACTTCAATAAAACTTCAATAACCTGTGGCCTTTCTGTATTCAAACCAAACAGCTTGTATTTTAAGTGTAAAATCCCTATCAATTTCACAATCCTTTTGTATAACTGATTCCAAATATATCTTAACTTTATCATAGGGGGAACAATTTGATATCCCATTTTATCCTCTAAATCACTTGTAACTTGCCTTTAATCAAAATTGTAATGCATATATTATGTCTTACTCCTAATTAGGCACCTAGCTCAAGTTTAGAGTTTCTTGACTTGGCCATAAAAATATCATTGGGAAAACATGTTCTTAGATTCAGGTATATTTAAAAAAAATTATTTAATACCTAAATATATAAATCAAAAGGACCATTTTGGCTCTGAGCTATATAATCCATAAACTTCCATGTTATTATTGAAAATCTTATTGCAAAGATAAAATTAAGGTTTTTTTTTAATTTTACATAGAGATTTTATACTTTAATTTAACAAACTGATATTTTCAAATTCATCGCATAATGACCACTGAATAGTCAAACTATTGTTCACTACCGTAGTGAAGATGAAGTGTTCCCTGCAATATACGAATAGCTGGACAGCCAACGATAACTTTGAGCATGCACTATAGTAATTCTAAAAGAAGAAAAAGGAAAGACACAACTATAGGCCATCTCACGAATACAGTATTCATATTCATCGCAAAATGGCTACCCAATAACCCAACAGTTGATCATATACCATAAAGAAAAAACGATCAATAAGCGGACAATCAAATTAGAAACCTCATGTCCTCCCAGCTCATAAACTCTGATAGCTTTGACCATTTTCGGAAGCGAAAGGCAAGCTTCTGTGGTGAGGGTTTTGAGGGATGGTTTAAAGGCGGAGGAAACTGACAAAATCAAAGACCGAAATGAATGGTGGCGGTAGAGGCTATTTGGATGTCTCAGATTCTGTGAAAACAATTTGGAATTTTGAGGAAAGTGGCACTTGGGAATTGGCTGTGCTGGTGAAGTTGGTAGAAGGAGTGGAACAGGGAGTAATATTCCGCGATTCTGGAAATTTATAAATCTAGAAAGTGACAATTTCTCCAAAACACTGATGCCATGAAAATGAAAATGGATATGAATATGGAGATGGAGATGGAAATGGAAATGGAGATGAGCTTTAAAATTATGTTTGGTATGTCATGGAAATGAAGATCAAATCAATATCTTTTTTTATGAATGTTGATTTTTTTTTTGAAATGTAACAAAAAAGACTATTTTGCATAAAGGATGATATTTTGGTCCAAAAAAATTGGACTCCATGGAACCCAAATGAATTCTATAGGTTTGGGTATGGAATTGAAATTGGATATTTAGGTGGAATTGAATTCCATATGGAATTATAATTCCATCATACCAAACAAGGCATAACAGGTCAATCATTCAGGTGCCATGTGTCAAGCACAAGGAACTTGGCAACAATTAAATTTTCTTGGTCAATTACCAAAATGCCTTTCCCCGATTAATTAGAAAAAATGTTATGAATGTTATGATATAGTCTGGGTGTGCTAAAGAATAAATTTTTATTTTTATATTGCTGGGGAATCCGAGAGAGTAGTGTATATATAACATCATGTTTCCTTGGGATGGTAAATTGTTCTAGAGGGAGTGGAGGGTTCATGCACATATCAAGAGGTCATAAATATAGTTGAAATCTGACAACTCCCCATAAAACATAATAGGTATTTTTCACCAAAATACTTATATATCCCCATAAAACACAATAATAGGCCTTTTTTCACCAAAATAATTATATATCCTAGCAAACCACAATCACAAAAATAAAGGCTAAGGTTCCAATCAAAAGCTCAATCAATCTACAATTAATATACAATATAACCCTATATTACTTTTACAACTAGTCAAGTGGCTTATCAAATAATTAGGCTATCATGACACTCTCTTAATCCCCATTAATCACAACCTCTACACTTAGGCTCCAAACCTTAAAATACCGAGGATATCAAACCCGAACCAGTAATTGGACTCGACAAAGAAGTGGTTAAGAGTCAATGGATCAGTTCGAAGTCAAATTGGGGGGTTAAAGCGATGAGGAACAAAAAAAATTAAAAAATAAATCTCATCACGTATTAATACAATCAAACTATTTAAAAAGTGAAAATTACAAAGCCTAAGTAGTAGATTTCATTATTAACAAAGTAACAATTACCAAATCAATAATATACCTATAAATTATCTATTATCCAACATTATTCAAGTTCCAAAATATTCATCATAACACAATATGAATATATATACATGGTAAGGGGTTCTATTTTTATTTTTCTTAACTTTCAAATTTGAAATTTAAAAAAATCATCCATTTTTAAAAAATAATTAAAAGGATGAGTAGACATAGACGCAACAGTAGGCCTGTGTGGGAAAGGGGTTTTCTTTTTTTATTTTTTTACCTTTCAAACAAGAGATCATAAATGTAGTTGAAATCTGACAACTCCCCATAAAACATTATAATAGGTATTTTTCACCAAAAATACATATATATCCCCATAAAACACAATAATAGGCCTTTTTCACCAAAATAATTATATATCCAAGCAAACCACAACCACAAAAATAAAGGCTAAGGTTCCAATCAAAAGCTCAATCAATCTTCAATTAATATACAATATAACCCTATATTACTTTTACAACTAGTCAAGTGGCTTATCAAATAATTAGGCTATCATGACACTCTCTTAATCCCCATTAATCACAGCCTCTACACTTAGACTCCAAACCTCAAAATACCGAGGATATCAAACCCGAACCAGTAATTGGACTCGACAAAGAAGTGGTTAAGAGTCAATGGATCAGTTCGAAGTCAAATTGGGGTTAAAACGATGAGGAACAAAAAAAATTAAAAAATAAATCTCATCACGCATTAATACAATCAAACTATTTAAAAAGTGAAAATTACAAAGCCTAAGTAGTAGATTTCATTATTAACAAAGTAACAATTACCAAATCAATAATATACCTATAAATTATCTATTATCCAACATTATTCAAGTTCCAAAATATTCATCCTAACACAATATGAATATATATATATACACACACACATGGTAAGGGGTTCTATTTTTATTTTTCTTAACTTTCAAATTTGAAGTTTAAAAAAATCATCCATTTTTAAAAAAATAATTAAAAGGATGAGTAGACACAGACACAACAGTAGGCCTGTGTGGGAAAGGGATTTTATTTTTTTTTATTTTTTTACCTTTCAAATTTTTAAAAATAAAATTTTGAAAATAAAAGTAACCCACTCGACCCACTAAACCAGCAGATTGACTTAACTCGGGGTTATTTAGCAAAATTGATCGGATCAAAGGTTGGGTCGTTGGTTTCCGATTTGGTTTTAATAACATTGTAAAATACCCAATTATCCATTTCCAAGTTAAATCAACATTCAAAACTCATTAGTCTCTAGTTTAACTGATATTAACATAACACAACCATTAAAACACATTTCTAGCCACCACATTGTTAGAAATTCTCAAAACCCTAACTCAAGATCATATATAAACTCTAAGTACAACAAAGCTAAACTAATTAAATATCTTATGTAAGAAATATAACTCATTTAAAATCAATTTGATCAATAAAAAATAACACATTTCGAAATCCCCGTGAAGCCCTAATTTTCAACTTCTAAAAGTCATGATGATCCAAGATAAAAAAGAGGTGGAAAGGAATAAGGAACACTTAATCAAGTGTTCGTAAGCTTCAAAACACCTCACAAACTCCAAAATGACAAAACTCAAGTAGAGAATAGACCCCAAACTTAAACTCCTGATTTCCTCAAATGTTGTCATAAGAAACATTCTTATGGATGTGAAGTCTCACATCAATTGAAAAGGAGAATGAAGTACACATTATAATATTGCAAAATTCTTATCCCAAAAATACCCCCTGGGACTCGTCCAAAATCAACAGGGTTATTCTACCATGTCAAAACCCCTAAAAAACGTACTATCGGAAGGCAAAATATTTTTAAGGCATTAAAAATTACTATAATTTTTACTGATACTCAGGCCCTCTTTCTTTTCCCAATTTACCCTCTAGATTGCCTATAATTAATTTTTAAATAAAATTATATTTCTGGGGTTTTTGGGTCTTTTCCCTCTGATCTGGAAATTCGCCTACATCGTATACCGGGTAATAATTTTATAAAATACTATAAAATTCACTTTATTTTTTCATATTCCGAACTCAACTGATTGGGGTCTCCTAATACTTTAAATAATTATTTTCCGCTTTCTGTCCTTCAAAATTCTATAAACAGAAATCTAAGTTGTAACTCAAGGATTCAGGACCCACAGCAGTGATAAGTAAGTTCTGCTAGACATCTATGAAATTTTGGTCAACTGTTGTCTTTTTTACTTTGTCAAATGACTAAAATGCCCTTACGCCTTCTCTTATTTACCAAATTACCCTTACTATTTCTAATTTTTTAAAATACCATGATTGCGCTTGACCTTTATACCCTTAATCTTTTTGTGTAATGACATTTGGGTCTTTCCCAAACAGTCACCCATCCTTACACTACTCTTGGGAAAGCACGCTTAACTGCGGAGTTCTTATAAAATTTCACCCGCTAGGTGAGGTCTGACTTTGGGTTTTCTAACCCATCAGCGTCCTCTTTTTATGTACTTTCTATACGTGAGACTTTTTCACTTCATAATTACTAGTTTGGCCTCTATTTTAATTTGCAGAAAAATGATGGATATTACATTATGCATAATGACCATTTTACCTTTGCCTTTATACTATGAAATTTCAAGGCCTTAGAGCTAACTTAATCATGCTCTTTTCGATCCTTTATCATCTTCTCTTTCTACACTTTTATTTCTGAGCCTTATCTCATTTCATAACTTATCGGTTTGGCCTTTATTCCAGTTACTGAAATTCAGGATATTACACTACCCACTACCTAAGATGAAGATGGTAACTCCCACAACATGTCTTGAAGAAGGTAACTCCCTACTACCTATTTGAACATCCATTATACAAATAACCACCCACTACTTGAGATGAAAAAGGTAACTCCCATAACATGTCTTCAATATGGTGACTCCCTACTACCTATTTGAAACCACTTATTATGCATTTGAAAATGGATAAACCAACAACTATTTTAATTAAAATATTAAAAATGAAATAGATACTTTTGTAGCTATACGTCTCATATCATACATCCAAATTTTTATAGTATACATGGGCGTCCATAGCACTATAATTATTTGTACTATTTCTACTATTTTCATAATTGATAGTATAGCTTTTGAGTTGTTTTGACCTATACCCCTCACTCTGCGCTTCCTATTTATGCCTTAAAAATAATAGAAACCATGTAGACTAAATTTGAAAACACATACACCAGCCACCATTTTCATTAAAAATATTTAAAATCAAATATACATACTTTTTGCAGTGATAAGTTTCATCTCGTATCAAATATCCTATTTGTTTTAAAAAATATTTGATTTTTTATTTTTTATTTTAAAACTTTTTAATACCAAAAAACATTTATTTTTAAAAATATTTGCAGTTATAAATATATTTCTGAAAGATCAAATGATGGCATCCTATATCATATAAGTTTTTAAAATATACATATTAGTTTAAATTCAAAACAAATTGCAAGAAGTGATAATGGAAAACAGTTGCAAGAGGACATGTCATATAAATATGATCTTAGTTGGGAAAGTGGTGGAAGAGATAAAACTATTTAAGTTTTTAAAATTAAATTAAATTTAAAAGAAACTGCAAGAAGTGCGTATGGAAAACAGTTGTGTGGAAGCAGGTGAAATGACACGTGGCAAACAGTGAGCCTGCTGAGGTCTCTGCTTATATATAGATGAGTGACTCAAGATGGACATTCTGATTGACAAAAAGAATCACTCTCAAGCTTTCTCATACCCCTATTCTTCACTATTCCATTATATTCCCATCATTCGATCAATACAATCGCTTGTATTTTGTCTCACGCCAGATTAATTGACTCTTCTATTCATCCTCCTATTATTGGTGGCCCAAATTTAATTTTTAATTATTCCTTTACAAAAAATCTGCTCAAACACCTCTCAGATAAAACTTTCTAGCATTTTTGCCCTTTAGTGCTTAAAAGAAAACAAAGCATGAATCAAATGTGGAAAATCAAATTTTGTTGTTAGAAATTGATTTATACACTTACAATTTATTATTACTCAAAATAGATTTCTTTATCCTCTATCATATATTTAAATGTCCTTTTCTTATACTTTTATCCCAATTTATGTCCATGAATTTCCATCACTTTTAGTTTAAATTCCTATATTTTTAACGAATTTTATGTTTACTCCCTACACATAAACCACATCAAGTTGCTTAATGGTATTCACGCCACACTAGCCAAGGCAACACTATTAGACTCAAATTCAAGTATTTATGAAATTATAGCAACCAAGGGTTTGGATAACATGAAGTATCGGGAAAATTATATATATTCTATTGACTTCAACAAAACTCGCTAAAAAATATATTAGTGTTATAAAACTAAAAGAATTTGGGATAAGGCATAAGATAATAAGAGAAGAGAGAATGTGAGAGTAATGGGGAGGCAATTCTCTTTCACCTTTCAAGGGTTTATTGTATTAAATGCTTTATATATAGCCTCTATTTATAGGCCTTCAAGGGTGACTTTCAGAAGTCATGTACAATGAATAGCACAATAAATACATATGAATATACATTGAGACTCTTTGATTTATTCATGAATCTGAATGTTGATTGAATAACTCTTTAGTTCTTCAATAATAATTCATGTACATCATTTATGATGTAGAAAGTTAAGAGCCAATGGATATCCACCTAATTAATATATTCATAACACTCCCCTTGGATGCCATTATGAATGTGCCTCATTAATAACTTTAACTAGGAAAAGTCGAGTGGGACAAAAACCTAGCCAAAGAAAAGAGTACACAATTCATTGATACACTATTCAGTGCTGCCTCATTAAAAAACTTTCTAAGAAAACCCAATAGGACAAAACCTAGATAAGGGAAAAGGAGTGAACCGTGTATCGACTCCCCCTCATGATGACATCACTTAAGATCTCTAAGTTCCGATGCCATAGACAAGCCTTTGAAAGATTGCACCCGGAAGAGTCTTGGTGAATAAATCTGCAAGATTCTCATTCGAACGGATGCGTTGAATATCAATTTCACCATCCATTTGAAGATCACGGGTGAAGAAGAATTTTGGTGAAATATGCTTTTTCGATCACCCTTAATGTACCCTTCCTTTAGTTGGGCAATACATGCAGCATTATCCTTATCTAGGATTGTTGAGATCATTCTTCCTGAAGATAATCCACAAGTCGTTCGTAGGTGATGTATAATTGACCTCAACCAAACACATTATCAGCTTGCTTCATTGATTGCTAGAGTTTTAGCATGGTTAGATGATGTGACTGATATACACTGTTTCATAGATCGCCATGAAATAGCTGCACCTCCACATGTAAATATGTAGCCAGTTTGTGATTTACCATGATGTGGATAGACAAAAATCTAGCTTCTGCATAACCAACCAATTCGTGCTTGGATTTATTTGAGTAGAATATCCCCATATCTGTAGTGCCTCTAAGGTAACGGAGAATATGTCTCACTCCATTCCAATGTCTCTGTATTGGTAAAGAACTATATCTTACTAATAAATTAATAGAAAATGATATATCAGGATGTGTGTGATTAGCAAGATACATTAGTGCTCCTATGACACTAAGATATGGTACTTCTGGACCAAGTAGTTCTTCATCACCTTCTTCACTAATCACTCGAGGTCTAACTGGGTCTTTATCAGGTTGTAAAGACCTTACAATCATTGGAGTACATAATGGATGTGATTTATCCATATAAAATCATCAAAGTATATAAAAACATTCTAGGAACTTGTTGTATAAGTTTCTTGATATACAAAGATCCCTTTTTTTATGTACTCAATCTATAATACAAGACAGAATTTGATTCTTCCCAAATCTTTCATTTCAAATTCTTTCTTCAAACAATTAATTGCCTTCTGTAACTCTTCAGGAGTTCCTATGATGTTGATATCATCTACATAAAACAACAATTATAGGAAACTCGCTTCTAGATTTTTTTCATAAAGATGCTTGGGCATATAGGATCATTTATATATCCTTCTATCAACAAATATTCATTAAGGCGATTATACCACATGCACCCTGATTGCTTCAGGCCATACAGGGACTTATTCAACTTGATTGAGTATTGTTCTTGAGAACTAGAATTCGATGTTGCTAACTCTTTAAGTCCTTCAAGGATTTGTGCTTCTGGCACTTTCAGTCTTTCAGAGACTTTCATATAAACATCATTGTCAAGTGAGCCATATAAATAGGTAGTCACAACATCCATTAGATGCAAATTAAGCCATTCATTTAAAGCCAGGCTAATCAAATAACGAAAAGTAGTCGCATCCACTACAGAGGAATACGTTTCTTCATAATCGATACTAGGCCTTTGTGTAAATCCTTGGGCTACAAGACATGCCTTATATCTTATAATTTCACCATTTTCATTTCGTTTCCTCACAAAAACCCATTTATATCCAATAGGTTTTACATCCTTTGGTGTAAGGACTACAGGTCCAAAAACTTTTTTGTTTTTCCAATGATTTTACTTCTGCTTTAATGGCATCTTTCCATAAGGGCTAATATTTTCTTTGTTGGCATTCACTAATGGATTTTGGCTCATAATTCTCGTTATTATTCATTACATCATATGCTACAATATAAGCAAAGATGTCGTCAACGTTGACTTTATTTCGGTCCTATTGGTTCCATTCATAACATAATTTATTGTTATTTCATTTTTTTCACATATATCAGGTACCTATGTCTCTTTTGGGACTATTACATTCTCTTCTGGAGATGACTCTTCTGGAGCTATTATTTTTTTCTTGATTATCCTCGATTTGACCATCTCTTCTGGAGCTCCTTTTCTTTTCAAGGATTTTTATCTTTGGAACCAATTGACCTTATACGCTTCAGGCGTGGTTTGGATTCATAATTGTTTATCCTTCAGGGACATTAATTCTAGTAGGAGCATTGGCAGTTGGAACATTTAACTTTGTTACTCTTTTTACATCAGTAAATGCTTCTGGCATTTAATTAGCTAAATTATGTAAATGAATTATCCTTTGAACTTCCAGTTCATATTGTTTTGTTCGAGGATCAAAATGAGCCAATGATAATTCATTCCAACTAATCTCTTGACTCAACTGTTTATTTTTTCCCCCTGATGCTGATGAAACTAATTCATCAAATGACACTCGGCAAACCATGGCAGCATATATTCAATGGGTTTTACATGTACATTATCACACCCAAAATAGAGAATATTATGTTCTTAATCAAAAACCTTTGTAAGGGGAAAATCTTCCGATAATTTATTGGCCTCATGCGAATTAACAGTGCCGTATAGAAAATGGATAATCAGAATATGGGAGATTATATCTCTTGTGAAAAGGTTGTAACCATTTAACCAATCATTCTGCTAGCCCATTTTGCGTGTGAACATGAATTACAATATGTTCAACATCAAGTCCAAGGGAAACGCAATCCTCATTAAGGCTATTAAAGTAAATTCATTAGCACTATCAAGATAGCCTTTTGTAATCGGATAATCAGGATAATATACTCTTAAAAATTCATTTAGTAAAGAATCTTGCAAACTTCAGGTTGCAAGAAGATAATAAACATACGTGAGACCATTTAGTTGATGCATCAATTAAAACCATATGGTAACTAAATGGTTCACTATGTGAGTTTATCATTCCATAAATATATTCCTGTATCCAATTCGAGAATCTGAGAGGCTCACATTGTATTTAACTTTGTGAGGGACTAATAATATATTTCCTTTGGAACACACATCATATGAGAGATAGTGGTATCTATTTACACTTCAGCGTATAGCCACGTTTATTCTCAATCATTTTTTGCATCATAATTAATCTGGGATGGTCTAACCGGTCATGCCAAACATTAAATTCATCAGTAAACTTCTGGTTTACATTGACAAACTACTGGTTTGTATTAATTAGTAAACATCTAGTTTACTATCTTATGACATACATTAAATTCATCAGTAAACTTCTGGTTTACTATCATATGTTTTTAAATATGCTTATATACAAAGTCAAAGAAAAATGGAGGAACTTGAAATGTAAAAAAAAAAACAAATAGATATAAAACCAACAATAACATAAATAAAGTTAACAGTATAAGTATATACATACATATACATATATATGATTATATAAGTTATATATATTTATATAATTTATAATACTGTAAGTATAACAATAATCATAGCTCCTGTCTATTTTATAAAGTAGGACAAAATATATGGCATCCGCCATACATATTAAAATAAGAAATCAAGATTATACAACTTCTGGTTATATAACTTCTATTTCCATTTGGTATCCATTTCTAAGGATATCATGAAACTTAATAAGTTTCTTATAAATTGGCTCTTTCAGAGCTTCCAATGCATATCCAATTTGTTGATCATGCCCACATATTGCCTTTTTATATAATTCTTATCAATTCTTCTCCACTTCAAGTGGAGTTTAAAACCATTATAATTTTGACCATGCCAACGCCCATGACTGTAGTCACATCTATGCCCGCATCCAGGGTCATAATTAGAATAATTATTCATTACTACATTCACTTTTGGAAATGAAGTTGGGTCAGTTGGACGGGATTCATGATTTTTCAAATGAAAAACTCATTGTTTTGCTTAGCCACAGGAAGGTAAGAAATTAATTAAGCATATTTCTTGAAACCCTTTTCACAATATCGCTAGTTTAGGAGCAATTCAGATGAGCTTTTTGGAAGGTAACCATCTTCAAGTGGTCATATATTTCCTTCATATTGATCCAAAGAACAAGTGGATAGTCAAATATTCGATTGAGACTTTTATGGTAGCAAAACATAAATCATATATTGAAAATAAATATGTCTCTCTAGTAATATCAAGAGTCACAAACTTAAATTTACTAATCATAATTCAGATTAAGGTAATAAAAGAAATTCTGAAAATATAAAATACAATATAACAATGCAAAAACTTATGTTTGACAATTAATCTCATGCCTCCATAACAATTAAAACTTCAAGGCTTCGAGTCATTTTTATTCTCATGACTTCAGGCCAATCAATCATATTAGGATGAGAAATTAATGCCATATAATTTTATAATAGAAAATCAAGGCTATACGGCTTCTGGCCATTTAATAATATAAAGAATAAAAGTTATATAGCTTCTAGCTATATAATCTCATAATAGAAAATTAAGATTATATGACTTTTGGCCATATATCATGGAATCAAAGGAATTTGGCTTATGGCCATAAAATCTCAAAATTGGATAATTAAAGAAATATGTCATCCAACCATACTATATCAAAATCAGAAATAAAAGAAATATGACATATGGTCATATAATTTATGAATATAAAATTAGAGGTGTATAGCTTCTAGCCAAATTTATAATAACAATATATATATATATATATGAACTTATGAATGAGATTATAATAAGAAATCGATAATAATATCTAATGGAACCTGATATTTAAAACAAGAAAATTAAAACTTTATGGTTTAAGCCATTTAATTCTCATGGCTTCAGGCCATTAATGCCAAAATGGGTAATTATGTAACTTCTAGCCATATAATTTTTATAATAGATAACTAAGGTTGAATGACTTTTGGTCATTTAATAAAGTAGAAAATAAAAAATGTATGACTTTTGGCCTTTTATCTTTAGGATAAAATTGTAAATGGCTTCTGGCCACAATATAGAATATAAAATATATATGACTTCTGGTCATATACCTTAAAAGAAAATGAATATGACTTATGGCTATATTAAGAGAAATATGAAGAATCAAATGAATATGGCTTCTGACCATATTAAGAGAAATATGACTTTTAGTCATATAATTTCTTAATATAAAATTAGATATATGTAAGGCTTTTAGCCATATAAATAATATATATATATATAAGAACTTGCAAATGAAATTATAATAAGAAAAACAATAATAATCTCCAATCTAAGCCATGGAACCCGATGTTTAAAACAATCGGTAAAAGATTCACTTTAATTCCATATAGTGGCTAAGATTATCCCAGATAGATCGATATTTAAACAAAGGTACAATAAAAGAAAGTAGATGAAATCATTAAGGTAACTATGGGGGAACCATACCTTTTGTCAAAGCAATCGTGCTGATAACGTGTTATAAAACTAAAAGAATTTGGGATAAGGCATAAGAGAATAAGAGGAGAGAATGTAAGAGCAAATGAGGAGGCAATTCTCATTCACCTTTTAAGGGTTTATTGTGTCAAATGCTTTATATATAGCATCTATTTATAGGCCTTCAAGGGTGACTTTCAAAAGTCATGTACAATGAATAGCACAATAAATACATATGAATATACATTGAGACTCTTTTGGATTATTCATGAATCTGAATGTTCATTGAACAACTATTTAGTTCTTCAATAATTATTCATGTACATCATTTATGATATAGGAAGTCAAGAGCCACATCCACCTAATTAATATATTCATAACAATTAGATGGATTTACCCCCTTATTATATTTGAGTTCTTGCTTTTCCTAAAAATCATAAATTCTGTCGCAAGTCAGTGATATATTACTCAGTGATTTTTTTTTATGGTGATATATAACTCGAGTGATTTTAGCCAACCATCGCTGTGATTTTCAACTCCAGTCTAAATAAAGCATATAAAAATAAAATGATGTTAGATAGACTAACCTACAAAAGATATATATATATATATATGAAAAATCATTAACTTAATGCATCCATTAACGATGGCAAAAAAGAAAAATGGATATAATTGAAACCCCAACCGAAGGAGTAGCCTTCATAACATCAAAATCCAAGCTTAGGCTTCTTTTTTTTTTTTTTGGGCGGGATCAAAAGATGAAATTAAAAATCTCATGAACAGGCCGTAGGAATTAAAAAGCCTTATGTTTAGTGCTTGTAATGTAATCCCAAACTGAATTTTGTACCATGAAAAGCCACTTTGACCCAACATATAATTAGAATGTCTTTGAAGAAGTCAACCTTCCATGCCAGCAAAACGGGTTAAAGTTGAAGTGTCATTTTTTGTTACTTTGGGCTTTTCTTCACATTTGAACATTCTAAAGTTTTTGCCAAACTTTTTTTATAAAATCTTATCAAAACGTATATCATATCACACTAATTTCTATCACAATTTGAGTTCGCATAAGTCCATTGAAATAAAAAGTCATTTTTACCAACATTAATCCAAATAAACCATTAAAAAAATAGCATCAGAAATCTCACAAACACAACACATTGAGACCATATTTACAATGACTAACATACATTCATAAGAAAAGCAACAGGAGTAGTGCAAAAGAGGAGCATCAACAGATTTATAGTATGAGCACAATAGATCAGTAGTACACAGCAGGAGCTTCAACAGATTTAGGGTATGAGCACAACAGAACCTGATGTCCTCCTACTTTCAAGATCTGCATGTGCTTTGGCTGCCTTAGACAACGAGTATGTGTGATTGACTCTCACCTTCAATATGCCGGAAGAGACGTTAGCGAATACTTCTCCTGCAGCCTCCAAAAGCTCATCCCGAGTTATAACATCATACTGAAATAGGGTTGGCCGAGTCAAGAAGAGCGATTTTGTAGCCAGTGCAGATAATGGGACTGGGTCAGGTGTGCCTGAGGACTGCCCAAAACTGACCATATACCCTCTCAGCTTTAAGCATGCCAATGATCCCTTCACAAAAAAAAAAGTATCAATGCTTCATAGGTATTACCTGAAAGGTATCTTACGCATGAATCACGATAACATTTGGATCTAGAGACAAAGGAAATGAAAGGAGGGATGAGGACATTTGAAGTTCTGCCATTATGGGGTCCAGAACTTCCCTCATTGTCTGTTTGAAAGGGACTCAAGTCTCACAATTCATTTAAATAAAACACGAGTGCTTGAGAGGTTCAATCTGTAACCTTTGCTATATACAGAAGATAACACAATACTGACAGCTTTTCCTTCCCACTCAAGCAGTCAAATGAGTATGGACAAGCAATTTTTGCCTCAGTCTGCCATAGCATTCTGAAAATCCGATGAGAGTGAGCCTTTAATGGTGAAAGTAAATGTGAAGGAGGGCTGGAGCAGGAAATGGTGTGGGTGAATGAGTATTGGAAATTACAGAAGAAGAGGAAGGAAGAAGGTTAAGGAGGATGATTTCAGAAGAAACTTGATGTGGAAGGTACCAGAGATTGGGGATTGCAAGCTGAAAATAGATGGAGCCTACTGCTATAGATGGTTGGAAGGAGGTATAGGCTTGATATCCAGAGAAGATAATCGGTTGTTTTTATGAGGCTTTGGGTGGAATGTGGTATCTATCTCTTCATGACTGAATGACTGGCTGTCCGAAATGGCAAGAGATGGAATGTGAAGAATGATTCAAGAGATTGTACAGCAAATGAATTGCAGTATAATGACATTTTTCAGGAATGCTTTGCTTTAATGAGGTCTGGGAGAGATTTCTCCCCATCCTAGGTGTCCTAAAGCTGCAGATTGGATTGCAGCTCAAGCAATTTGGGAGTTCAGCACATCATGGATGGTCTTAACCCCTTTTCTTTCTTTGTATCTACAGGACCTCACCGAAGCAAGGCCGCTAATAAATAGATGAAGTTGTTGACACAGTTGGTGTTGAAAGTGAAGACTCAGATTTGTTTTAGTCTGATTTCTTCTTTATAGATTGTATGATAGGTTTATCTTGCCTTTAATGTTTCTGTTATAGTTTGTACTTTGTACTGATAGGGCATTGGTTCCCCCCTGAATCTATTAGTATGTGTGATAGGCCTGTAACGCCATCGGGCTGAGCTTAAAAGAGGAGACAGCCCAACATGACAGAGGACAAGAGACAACCTGGACTGGGGCCCACTAATCCAAAGACAGACACGGTTAGCTAGGGTTGTGTGCCTTAGAGAGGAGTAAGAAAGAACAAGTGACTTGGGAGAGCTCCTGACCTCACTTATGTTGGGAAGAACTGTGGCTGCTACTAGTTTCTTTTCTTGTTAGCTCACTGTTTTGTAATTCCTGGAACCATTCCAGTTAGCTGCTATTATCCATTTTCCTCTCTTCCTCTACCACCGAAGAGGGTTTAGCTGAATGTAACTCCATTTTCAGGCAACAATATTTATAGTTCCATCAGAGAGTAATTGGGTTTTGACTATTAGTAAAGTTAACTTGTTTTAGCTCAACCGAAAAAGGAAAATAAGGGGGAGGAGGTAGTTAGTCAAATATCAAATAATGAAATTTCATTTGAATCGAAAGTAGAACAAACTGTTGGGATATACCTCAAATGTGTCCTTTCCTACAGAATCATAAACCACGTCAACTCCATGGCCAGAAGTAATTTCATTGACATGAGCAACAAAGTCTTCTTCTGAATGCATTATAACATGATGGCATCCATCCTCCTTGGCTTGAGCCGCCTTCTCCTTGTTTGATACAAGTCCTATAACAGTTGCACCAAGAGCATTTGCCCATTGACACAATAGAGATCCAACTCCACCCGCTGCAGCATGAACAAGAACTGTATGACCAGGTTCAACCTGTAAAAATTTGTTTTA
>JANTPZ010084690.1:0-18816 GCA_025593235.1 Vachellia pachyceras
ACAACGGCGAAGATCTTCAGCTCGTGCTCGACCAAACTTCAGGTAAACTAGAACCAAAATTATCACTTCCCAGATCGGCTGCTTAATAAGTACTACGGGGTGATTCCACAGTAAATTTACACATATATGGTATTTTATTCCTCGTGTTTTTTTAGGATCTGCTGCTCAAACAAAGATAGCATTTTTATTTGGAAGTATTGAAATGCTGATCAAGCTCATACCTGGTAACTCCGCTGGAACAGTCACAGCCTATTATGTAAGTTCACTATATGATACATATATAATAAACCATATATGAGACAAATAACTAGCCAAGTTTATGTGTATATGTATGTGTAGCTATCCTCCACGGGAAGCCATCATGACGAGATAGACTTTGAGTTCTTAGGGAACGTTTCAGGACAACCGTACATTGTCAACACCAACGTATACACACAAGGAATAGGCAACAGGGAGCAACAATTTTACCTCTGGTTCGATCCAACTGCTGATTTTCATAATTACACCATTCACTGGAATCCCACACATATTGTGTAAGTCAAGTCTATCAACTTGTACATATGTATCTTAATGAGTATTGAGATTTTTATATACAAGTATTGAATATTAAAAGTTTATCTTCCTATCAAAATGGTTTAAAATAAACCAATTTAACCATTGGATTTCCCTTAATATTATATAACTTGGATGAATTTGTTGTTTTATCTAGTTAACTGACGTGGGACTATACTCTCTTATATTCTAATAATAACTGCAAGTTTGAATTATCATCCCAGGTGGTATGTTGATGGCCTTCCACTTCGAGTTTTCCGAAACTACGAGGAAAAACGCATTGCTTATCCGAACAAGCAAGGAATGAAAGTGTATACGAGTCTGTGGAATGCAGATGACTGGGCTACTAGAGGTGGGCTTGTTAAGACTGATTGGAGCCAGGCTCCGTTCATAGCCAGACTTAGCCATTTTAGAGCAAGGGCTTGCAAGTGGAACGGACAAGTGAGCATTAGTGAGTGTGCAGCCAGTAATATTCCTGCAAACTGGTGGACCAATCCCTTTCACAGCAGGCTCAGTTATGCCCAGATGGGTCAGTTGAGCTGGATCAGAAAGAACTACATGATTTATGACTATTGCACAGATTTCAAAAGATTCAAGGGACAAATGGCTCCTGAGTGCTTTAAAAATCAATTATAAGAACATGTGAGAAAGCTGACAATTTAAGTTCCCTTCCTTGGCTTGCTTTTGGGTATTTGTTTCATCAATCTTGGTGATCTCGTGTTCACTAGGATATAGCTAGATTATTTTGTGTATCTTGTGTTATTCATTAATCATCATTCACGTGTTTTTGTGAAGCGTTTCTTACGCCTATGCAAGTTCTTACCAATGTTAACAGTAGTAGTAGTAGTAAAAATGGTCCAGTACGTTTCAAGATGCTGCCAATTTTCTCTCGTTAACATAAATCCAGTGAAAATCTTTATATATATATATATATATATGAATCCGAAAAACAGTGACCAGGTCAACTTCAGTAATAGCTTCTTTCATCAACTCGTTTTGTACAAAATTGACTGGTTATGTAAGGCATAAATAGGCCTGAACAACTCGAGTTGTAAAATGCCAAGTACGGATACGAATCACATCATAATGTGATTCGTCGTGTTGCCAATTAAGATAAACCTGTCACTTCGATTTGATCTCCAAAGAAACATTAAGGGAGATTTACTGTTAAATCCTAAATAAGAGGCTTATTTATCAAATGATTCCAAATTTTAAAATATTTAAAAAATGGTCTCATTGACAACACAAGGTGTTATCAATACAACACATGGTGTTATCAGGGGTTGTCAAATGACAAAACCTCAATGGGACCATTTTTAAAATATTTTAAAATTTGGAACTATTTATTAAATATATTCACTATGTGGGATCTCACAGTAAATCTTTCAAACATTTATTTCTAAGAGTTCCAAACCAGGCCAGCTGCGGATATATCCTGATACTCAAAGACATGTAATGCGAGCGAACTGGTGAGGAGGATGTTGGGTGAGTTGCTGTGGGCCCCGATTGAATGACTTCTTATTTCTGCTCATGCCCCGTTTGCCCCAATGGAATTGACGGTGATGGAAATGAAAATTGAGATAGAGATGGAAGTGAATATAGATATGGGTTTTAAAATTATATTTGGTATGAAATGAAGATGGAATTCATATCTCTTTTTATAAATGATAATTTTTTTTGAAAATGTAACAAAAAAGACTATTTTACAATGGAGGATATTTGGTCCAAAAATTTGGGTTTCAAAGAACCTAAATGAATTTCATGGGCTTGGGTATGGAATTGAAATTGGGTGTTTTGTAGAATTGAATTCTACATGGAGTTGTAATTCTATTACACCAAACATGATTACATCATGGAATCAAATTCCAATTCTCCAATTCCATCCTCTCATTTCCACCATACCAAACGAGCCATTATAGTATGCTCTAGGTTAATAGTTACTTCCAACTCATTTGATACATATAAAAATCTTAAAATGTGTCAACTTTATTTTAAAATTCAATAATTTTTTAACTCTGTTTATATTTAATATACATTATATTGAAAATAAAGTAATACAATAATAAATGATGCGAAAAATTATACATTCATATGAAAAATTTAATTGCATAATTTATAAATAGGATAAAAATGTGCCTTCTCTCCCTATCTCATACATAAGATCAAAGGAGTAAATATATATATAATAGAAAAAAAAACTAGTTTCACTCAATCTGCCTTATTGAGATGGCCACACTTAATACCCAACAATGCCTAAAAGATAATTGCCTCTAGTGGAAGGATATATGTACCTAATAAAAAGGAAAAAAAAAGGTTTGTACCAATTAAGGTTTGGGTTTGGCAAAATGTGTTAGTCCATATGATGAACAAATATTCGAATTTTCAAAATAAGGTGATCGTGTTTAGTGTTTCATAATACCTTGAGTCTAAAATAGAAAGATACCATGTTACTACAAATGTTAGCTTGTATTTTTTAATAAAAAAAACTAATGTCAAACTAATAGCAAAATATCGAGTCAAATTATTTTGTGTGAGTGTTGATAAATTACGTTAAGGCAAATCAAGATAAAATTCTTCTTACATACTTATCTCGTAAATAGTAAATCATATTAAAAAAAGTAGTTTTTACCATTAATACAAAATATACCGTACATACCTTTGGATCTAATGGTTCCAAGTACCAACCTTTGGGGGGAGGTCAACAGGTTCAACCCTATGTGTGAGTGAGTTAATTTCAGTGCGCTCTTCTTTTCACTCTCATTAGAAAAAGATTGATGGCAAATAAAGCAGTGTGCTTTCAATTGTATAGATCAAAATATTTTAAAATTTGTGAGCAGGTCATGCACTAATAAATATTTTAAATTCTAAGAGGTAGCTGTAAAATTTGTGAAGTAGACAAGATGAGCAGTCATCTCATGGAACTGCGAAGAACTTTGCAGAAGTTTACACATCAATGCACTTAAAAGAAGGTTAGTTAGAGACTGGCAGCGCACGATGCGTTTAGAATGAGCAGGCCTGGTTTGTTGGGTGAGCTGTGTGAGAGTGACATTAGGCTTGTTTGGAACGTTTCCAAAAGCCAAACGTATATTCAACAGTGTTTTTCTATAAAACGAAATAATATTTCCTCCATATATTTACTTCGACTTACGTAAAAATACTTCTTTACCGTGTTCTCAGATAGACTCATTAATTAACAATGGGCAAGTATGGGTTGCTAGAAGATAACGATCTTGTCTTCCCCTACTCACGCCCAAAAACCTTATTTTAAAATGGTTAACATCTGCCCATGGGTATTGTTGGCTTAGGAAAGTGCCAGAAAAAAGAACTTGACAACCAAGATAGAGAGGTGCTAGAAGATTCTATGACTACAGAGGAAACAAATCTAAAACCTAAAACAAATATATGGCGGTCGGATTTGAAACTACCCTGGTTTGACGTTAAAACCATTGGTGCTTCAATAATGCAGAGACAGATCTAAATATAAACTCTTTTGTTTTGACTCCAACATATTTACAAAGTATTGTTAAAGCATTCCTCAAATTTCATTAGATATTACCAACTTTTATTTATTTATGCAACAAATTCATAATTTCATATCTTTGTCAAGTTTGTTAATATCTAATAAAATGTAGAGAATACTTTAGTAAAACTTGTGAATGATCTATAAATATGGATTTATTGTTGGGTAAACAAAAGTTAGTAATGTTTAATGAAATATTGTTAATGCTTATGCAAAACCTGTAAATAACCTGAAAGTGTAGATTTATTACCTCGATAAATAAAAATTGGTCATACCTCATGAAATGTGGGGAATGGATTAACAAAATTTGTGAATGCGCCGGAGTGAAAACAAAGGAGCTTACCTGTATTTGTTTTTGCATTGTATATATTGAAATCCATTGGTGGCCATTAATTTTTTTTGGCATGCAAGTGGGGGTAGGATCATCGAATGCCAAAATAATTTCTTCCTCCGGCAGCCAGCTCATCAGAGCTCCACTCCGGAGATCAATGGCTGGCAGAAGGGTCTCAGGCGATCAGTCACCAACGGCATCTCAGGTGAAGTGGTTTGGGAATTTTAAAAAATGGTTAAGAGTGTTTGAGTCTTTTCTGTTATATTATGTCTTTCTCTTCCATTTTCAAAAATCTTATTTTGAGATTTCACTTCTCTGTATTATTATGGAATCTTACCTCTATTTTTTCTCAATTTTCAGATTCTTTTTTCTGAAATTTTCCGTTATTCTTTTGTTTTTTAATTATTCATACTATCTGTTTGCGTATTTCTTAAAAAATTAATAAATATTTTTTCTTATCATCAGTGCTTGCTCAAATCCGGTGTAAAAAACTTGTATACCTATGCGATGACTGGCCTGGAACTCCAATTCTTCCATACAAACAGACATCGTGTGTGTTTGAGAATTTGGGAAAGATAAGAGTTTACAGATTCTCAAAAAAATTTATAAAATCCAAAAAAAATTTACGTTTTTCAATATGATTTTTTCTTGACTTACTGCACCGTTGGGAATAAGGTATTCCCAGATAAACACATCAACATTACTATTCGTATGTCGAACTGCGGAAAACGAGTAAAGGTTTGTCTCCGTTATCATAAGTAGTTATATTTACATGTGAGAAAAAATCATTTCACAAGTTTAATTTATATAACGTAAATTACATTAAAAAAATAACATCTACCACTAAACATGTTCATCATAATACTAAGAAGTGAGGAGCAATAGGATTGTTTAACAAGATTAAGAGGTATTTAACAAGTTCTCTTCACTTTATTAAAAATGGGAGAATTGGAGATAAATCTCCGTTGAAAAATTTGGAGAATGGGATTTGTCATTATTGTTTTGCGGAATTTCATTTACTTATTGGGAGGTTCAATTGTATAATGTGAAAACTCAATTATACATTGTGGAAGCTTAATTATATATTGAGAGGCTCGATTATATAATGTAGAAGTTTAGTCGCACGTAATATAGAAACTCAGTTGCATAATTTGAAAGTGTTACACTCTACAATAAATTTCTTAACGGGGATTTATCCCCAATTCTTCAATTAAAAATTTGTTAGATGAGTATGACTAAATTTTGATTCTGATTTGATTTAATTTGAAATCTCTCAATTATATTTAGATGGTATTTTGCCCTTTAAAATATGCTGAACCATTATTTATGCCACCATGCAGTGCATTTTTTAGTATATCCTCACACATTATATGAATATTGAACATCTGAAAAATCATGTATTTCAGCACACCAAAAAAATTATGTTTTCCGCGGATGCTTATATTAAGTGATGAAATACTAAAAATAATTATGTTTCCCATCCAACCCAACCTAATATAAATAAGCAACATGATAAAATCAGAGTGGATTGAATTGATTGATCGGAATGGTCCAGTTCTAAACCAAGTGACTAAACCACTTATATATTTTTCATATGATTTTTAAAATATTTTTCCATTTATATGTTGCCATTTTATTTGTTATTTAACATTGTTGAAGACTCTTTATAGATTTTCAATTAAATTTTATTGTCTTGGCATTATTTTTATATGTTTGTAATCATTTTTATTATGGTAATTATGCTTATCAGGTTTAATTTTGGTCTTTCTAAAGAAAATTAAAAAAAATTAGGGAATTTGAAATTTTGGGTTGTCTGCTCAGTTCACTGTCCAACAAAACAAGTCTAATCCCACCCAACCTTAAGATTCTTCTTGCTGAACTGATCTAGGTTTCCAAATTCAGTCTTACCAAAAAAAACAAAAAAGAAATTTAGTCTTCGATCTTAAATAAAAAAATTATTGAAGGAATGCTCCATAGAGGAAAAGATTTAATGAGAGGTCTCAATTGACAACATGAAACCCTCGTATTGATAACATCATGCGCTGTGTTAACAACACCTCATATTGTCAATGTGATTTGAATATTTC
The DNA here is from genome assembly GCA_025593235.1 of Vachellia pachyceras. Lineage (NCBI taxonomy): Eukaryota > Viridiplantae > Streptophyta > Magnoliopsida > Fabales > Fabaceae > Vachellia > Vachellia pachyceras. Next base: position 6,491 of record JANTPZ010084690.1, read on the forward strand.
ATTCATCGAACCAAAGACTAAATTTTAAAAAAAATCAAAACTCTGAGTTGAGCTGTGATGAATTCAACTTGTCCGCTGTACAGGCCTAATTATAAGTATGCCCCTCTGCATTGCCAGCAACAAGTTCCTGTGATAAGAACCAACTCAAACGACAAAATTGCCCTTGCCTCTCCGGTCCGTCACTGTCAGCGTGCACTTGGGAATCCATCTCTGTGGCTTGGGTTTCTCTGCTTCCAAAGACATAGATCCTCTTGCAGTCTCGTATACCTTTTTAAGATTCAGATCGAAGAGTTTTTGAAACCCTATCTTCTCTTTTATGCTCGGCTAGTTTTTTTTTTATATCTTTCTTCTAAACATTCGTCATGGAACGGATTGTAGGCGGCAAGTATAAGCTTGGCCGTAAGATCGGAAGCGGATCCTTCGGTGAAATTTATCTGGGTCATCTTTCTCTCTCTTCTGCTCTTGACTTGTGAACGATTGTTTTTTTTAAAACCCCTTGCGTCACTGTAAACTGATTGATCTTCCTCTATTTTGCGTTTCCTTTTTCTTCTTGCAGCTACGCATATTGATACTTTCGAGATCGTCGCCGTCAAGATCGTAAGTCTCTCTCTTTTGCTCTTCTCGACGCCTGTGTTTTCTGCTTGTATACAGAATCCCGGTGAATTGTTTCGGCAGGTTTCAGAATTTTATTTTGCGTGTACTCTTATGCTAATTAGTATGTGTTGTTTGGCTTGTTGGTATCTCCGTTGATCAAGATTGGTGGCAATATAAACTTGAGTTCTTCCTTCACTTACCCATTTTCCCTTTTGGATGTTGCAGGAGAATAGTAAAACAAAGCATCCGCAGTTGCTTTACGAGGCGAAACTGTACAATATTCTTCAAGGAGGAAGTACGTGTTATGTAGTGTTAAACTTTTAGTCTCTTCATCTGGGTTTGGTCTTTTTGAGTGAGTAATAAGTCAAATGGAAGTTCTGTCACGGTGGATTTTTAAATTCTGGATTCTTGTCTCCTTGATATTCGTCATACAGGTGGCATTCCCAGCATAAAATGGTCTGGCGTTGATGGGGAGGAGAATGTGCTTGTTCTTGACTTGCTGGGACCGAGTCTTGAGGATCTGTTTGTGTATTGTGGAAGAAAGTTTTCATTGAAGACAGTCTTAATGCTGGCTGATCAAATGGTAAGCTGGCATGCTTGATTGTCTAGAGTAGAGATGTGTGGTCGCACACATATTCATCATAGCACGTGCATGTAATTGTTCTGATTAATGGTCAGTGCACTTAAGTCACTGAATTTGACGTTGGTTGAAATATTCAGCATTCGTTATGGATTTTCTTTAGGGTCAGTTTAATTCAAGGTTCCCTTCTCCCAGAAGCAAAATATTCTCCGCCTTTCTCAAATGCTGGTCCAGCAAATTGTCATTTGGATAGAATTAGGAAAAACGTAACAAGTGTCATCATTTCTTCCATCGTAACCGTACTTTCGTTATTTTGATAATAGCTGTTGCTCTTTCTTTTTCCAGATCACTAGAATAGAATACGTGCACTCTAAGGGATTTTTACATAGGGATATAAAACCTGATAACTTTCTCATGGGACTTGGTCGGAAGGCTAACCAGGTGATTTGCCTTGTGATTTCTGTTCTTTTAGTCTAATTTTATCTGTCTTATGGAGCAATATGCGAAGGTTCTGTTCTATTGGCAGGTTTACATTATTGATTTTGGTCTTGCGAAAAGGTATCGGGACTCCACCACGAATCGCCACATCCCTTATAGGTATTTTAATTTATTCCATTGATGCATGTTCATTCTTTTTTGCTTCGCCTACCTCATCAGAAGAAAATGTTCAAAATGTTTTTGTATAGTTTGCTTCAAATATATCCCTTTTCTTTCTATTTTTGCTCCTCTTGTCCATCAGAAAATGATCCTGATTTTTAACTTATGATAACAATTGTACCTTTCAGGGAGAACAAAAATTTAACAGGGACTGCACGTTATGCAAGTTGCAATACTCATCTTGGGATTGGTAAGTCAGTGCAATTTATTGAACACTCACATCTCAAAAAATGCAGGTAGAGAGATAGGAGAAATCAATTTTCACATTTGCTTTTAATACTTGCAGAACAAAGCCGACGGGATGACTTGGAGTCACTGGGTTATGTTATTCTGTACTTCCTGAGAGGAAGGTATGCCATTGCTCTCCTGCTACTTCCGCAAGTCAACCCCCTACCCCAAATAATCTATTATAAATTGAGAGTGATATAATGAAGCATGATCACTTTTAAATGGAAAAATTTTTTGTGTTTAGCCTTCCTTGGCAAGGTCTAAAGGCAGCAACAAAGAAGCAGAAGTATGATAAAATTTGTGAAAAGAAATTATCAACTCCCATTGAGGTGAATGTCTTGCTCCCCCCCCCCCCTCTTTTGTCTTGGTGATGTATTGAATTCTTAATCACAACGCTTATTTTGATTCTTATTTTCCAAAGGTCCTCTGCAAATCTCATCCTGCAGAATTTGCTTCATACTTTCACTACTGCCACTCTCTGACTTTTGACCAGCGGCCTGATTATGGATTTTTGAAGCGTGTATTTCGGGAACTATTTACTCGAGAAGGTACTTATTCTGCTTATCTTTTGAATTGAATAAAACCATATAATAATTTAAGTGGTGCGCTTGTATAACATTTGAGAAGTAGTCTTTGGTTATGGAGAATTATTGTAACTGTTCAGCCGTATCTTATTTACATTTCTTATTAGGAGATCAAAGGGAAACGAATTAATGACTCTTGTGAAATTTATTTGTCAGAAGACAGCCTGTAGAATCGACTAAGCTTTCCTGATATGTCTACAAATTCTACATTTCAGCTTAAATTTGCGGCCTTTTTATCATGTATAAATTTATATATTCTGCATTAAATTCAATCAATACCCAATGCATGAAGAAGGGCAATAAATTGAGAATTTAAAAGGGCATTTTTTATTGTATTGACACAACCAACCTTTATTTCATAATTTCATATCCTCATAATTCTTTTGCCATTGTTGTCCCGTTTTGGTGTATGGCAGGTTATGAATTTGACTACATATTTGATTGGACCATCTTGAAGTATCAGCAGGCACAAAAGAACAAATCTCAGCCACGCATACCTGTAAGAATAGCTTAGTGTTGAGGCTTGTGTGGGGTGGAACCATACTGGTAGTTCATATTTTAAATGTTTATGTCTGCAAATACTGAATTTTGTGATATTTCAGCCGGTTACTGGAGCAAGCAATAGCCGTGCAATGCCAATGGATGTTGACAACCATCATGGTTAGGATTAGTTTATTCTTTGTGCAATATTGAATAAGTGTTGTCATTCACAGTTTTGAGAAATAATCTTGCATTAGATGAAAAAAATAACTTCATAATGGAAGGGCATCATTAAATTTTACAAATCATCTTTATAAAATTAGCTTATAACCATACATTGCTTAATTTGTACTTTTCCTTTGAATTTCATATAATTCAATAAATGTAGTAAAAAGATGGAGAGGGTTGCATTTCACTAACCATGTCCATCAATACCAAAACTTTGTATGTATGGAAGCCAATATCTTGTTTGTAATTATCTAATCGAGCAGCTGTTAATGCCTTTTCAGTTGATGTATCAGACCGCCTTAGATCAGGCAATGCTACCAGTTCTGGTGTTAAATTGCAGTTTAAATCACCAATGGGCAAAAATTTAAGTTCTGAACATCCTTTTAAGAAGAATGTAAGTCATCTTGCTGAGAGTAGGAGCCTCTTTTCTTGTTACGACTTAATGCAACACTAAAATCTTATTGTGAACTATTATGTTACAAATTTAGCATATCAATGTTTATCAAGCATTTAATGTTGTAGATGTTTGGTGGGGAGAATATGCCCTCTACTTCATATTCACTTTCTGGTACTTCCAAAAGGGACTCCTTGAAGCCCATCATGTCTGCTGAAGCTGCTAATTCTGGGCATGAACATGTTGGTAAAATTGGCCCTTCTAGCAGCTGGCTTTCATCTCTGCATCGCACCAAATGAAATATTTAATATGGTATTTTCCTGTTCCTTTACGTCTTGATTCTTGTGCTGTAGTGATTATCATCAGGCTTATTCTTGACCAATTATGTTATGCTGGATTTGCAGCTGTGAATCTGTTCAAAAAAAAATCTCGTGCGTATGCGAAGCTGCAAAAGTGTGGTTCACTTGCATCTTTTTCTGTGTATTAATCGAGAATATCCCAGTGATTTTTTAGTGGAGACTGTCAAATTTGCTGCCATCTTGTGCTACTTCTTTCCCAAGGTGACTACAAATGTTTGGTATAAAAAATACAGACTACCCAGGCTTCGATCCTGTGCTGTACATAGATGTCAAATGTGGCACACAGCAATCTTATGTATTCGTGTTTCCTTGTAATGATAATATGTGAAAGCCATTCCCCCCTTTTGTCACTTGATAAGTTTCCTTGTGCCATGTGACAAGTGGCAATACAGTTTGGTTTGGTGTATCTTCAGTTTCTTTTATAGAGATTTTTTATTGCAGCTTTTGATTTTCTATGTATGTTTACAATCATGTTATTCTTTTCTTTCCTAAATGAGGAACTCTATACTGGCCATATATCATGTTGTGAAGGTCAATAATGAAATTCTTAGATTGGGGGAAGCATAAACTGGAAGAGTTTCATATGTATATTTCTTTGACTGCTTCCTTCCTCATCACTTCATTTTCCTCTCACAATGGTAAGTTACAATTTCTTGTTAGTAAACAGATCACAATTATACGGGAGGAAATATCATGCCATCGTAACTTTATAAATATCGAAGATGGTTTTTGGTGGCTCTATTTCACACTTAAGATGATTGTGGAGTGGTCCCTTATTTGGCCAATGAGCTGACTCAATATTGGGAACCATATTGCATTTTCTGAAACTTTCCAATTGCTTTAAACTTTGATCTTTATTTCAAGGAAAATTCTTCTACAAATTTATATTTAATTATTGTGAGGGGTAGTTTGAAGGATGAGAGGTTTTCGTCTAATTCAACTCTGATTTTATGAACTTACTTTGTCTTTAATTTTCTTTGGTGCAACCAGGATGCTAAAGCAGCACTTCTCGACTTTTAGGTGGAACAAAAATTGGCACTCGGCTAGGTTAACTTGTAACTGACATTTTTGGGATTAATGGGTACATTCCGTGTTTATCAGTCCAGTTCAAGGTACGAATACTGTGGTGCATATTTTATGCTTCATTGATTAAATTGATTGTAAATGGGCTGCTCAATTATCAGTTCATACTTTTTACTTCTGCAGGAATCTTCTATTCCAACCAATATTTATCTGAGTAGATTCCCCAATCAACAGGTGACTGCCTCTCTACAGTCTGTCTTCTAATGAATAGATCTGTTTAAATGCCGTAATGCACTAAAGATATGATGATCCTAACATCCTATCACTTAGCATCTAACCATGATCTGACTTTTTGAATAAACTAAAATGAATTCTATAGTTATTATCAGTCATATAATTTAAGGAAATGGAGAGCTACTTGATGATAGCACCTTACTGAAGAATTATGGACCTAAATTTACCTGCCACTTGGATTGGATTGCAGCAACTTTGCTGAAGTTTTAAAATACTTTAACTGGAGGGATTAGTTAATCTATTGTTCTGTCATTATTTGGGCATCCAGATTTTTCAAAGCTTTTGATGCATGAGAACTCTGCAAAGCTCTTTCTGCTGATATTGGATTAGTCTGAAACTTTTAATTAGGGATTATGAAGAACAGATATGTTTGTTTGCACTTAATCATATGCAAAACTAATGATTTCATAGCTCTTGAAAGTCTTTTGAAGGTTGTAAGGAAATATCAATGTTTTGGACCTTAAAAAAGTATAAAATATTGGGTTTTCTTTTGTGAAAAATTGTACAAGAGAAAAGTGTGACAAATTGGCTTCATTCTGTATCTGGTTAGGCTTTGTAACAAATTTTAATAAGAGATGCTTTCTATAGGCCTTTAGAAGAATGGAACTTTTGTTTGTTATTCAACATCTTTGTTAGAAGGCTGCCACTTCATGGGCAATTCTATGCTCTTTTTCGGCTTATAAACAATTTGGATGAGATAATACATATGAAGGCCGTTAATTTCGGTATCCTGAGCTGGATCTGGTTCGTCCACGATTTAATCTATATGATTCATTTGGGTAGATGACAATTGCAGCTCATAAGCACGCAAGATGACCTGTATGTATTGTGACTTCTCTTCCATTTTTATGGGTACTAGTTTAGGTAACCATGATTTTTAATTTTGCGGGTTTCTTATTTTAGCTTTTTTATCATCATGCAGCTGATGACAGATCAAATGAGATGGGGAGAATTGATTTTGTGATGAAGATAGAAACATGTAGACTCTCGGGAGATGTTTGGTACACGACATTTTCTATCCCCGATGTCAATACTCTGGCATCACATAGGCCGAATTTTTCTAATCATTTAGAACATTTCGGTGAGATACCCAAGACTCTGAACATATATTGGGGTCCCAGCTATCTCACATACCTTTAATTCTGGTGGAAAATATGCTTGAGCTAGATGGTTGATGTAGCTGAAAGTTGTCTAAATGTTGTAATTACAATTTTGACGTGCATGAATTTCTTAGATATTTGCTAATGTATTTTAGAGGTCTTTGCTCTGTATCCCGAGACTCCGGTGGCGAACCAATGAATGGTATTTTTTCCGTCTTGGATAGTGTATTATTGATTTTTTTGTTATCACGGGCATTTATAATAATTAATGTAATATTGGCTTTTGACGAGAGTCGATACCAATGGATTATCAAAAGCTCCATTGAATATCTCATGGCTGAATTTAAGTTTTAGCTGAAAAATAAATTTCCGTATCAAGAGTATTGTTCAGATCATTGTTAACAAAAGGTTTTGCTATATATTATTGATTATAAATTTGATTCAAATGGGCACCAAATAAGAGGGTCAAAATAATGGTTCTTTAAAAAAATATGTAAACAACTTTACGCTTGTGAAAATCAGTTATAAATTCAAAGTCATGGTTATTTAACAAGTCAGCAAATGCTCAATACATGCTAAAATTAATTGTAGATTCATAATCATGGTCATATTACAAGTCATTATTTGATGTTTAGCATCTTGTGAGACAAATTACAGTTGTGTTTATAACTAATTTTGTTATGTATTGGGGTGTTTGATTTTAAGTTCATAATTGATATTTTTCAAGATAATTATTTTCACTCTTCTAATTTGACTACAAACATTATCCAAACAGTCCGCTACAGTACGAGCGCTTCGTAGCCTACAATATAATATATTATTAGTATAAAAACGTCGTCAAAAAACAATTACTCTTTATTCTCAATCATGGCAATGTGTAGTTGTCACCAAAACAATCAAGAAGCCCTGAGCTTCACCTTGGATATTTTTAATTTTTCATGTGAAGAATAAATATTATGATTAATATTTTTTAATTAACGCGTCCGGTACATAATAAAAGTGATAAAGCCCTGCTGGCTTTTCTTTACAATGTAGGTAAATATTCGTTCATATTTGATAAATACATGTACTTCAATACCAACTCAATTTGCTACGGGGCTGTATTGACCCTCTCCCTTTGCCAAAAAAAACACAAATGATATCTGTGAATAACAACAAATACACATTATACTTCAGCCAGCAGCGAAAACCAAACAAGACAGACTGAATTAATCCAAGGAGAAAAAGGGTTTCACATAAATTCATGAACTATACCTGACTTTTCTGTATGGCTCATTTCTTAAACACCAAAATTGGCCTATTGAAACCAGTCTTGGTCCCTGACAACTCAGAAGTAATATCTTCTACGGTTCTGAATCCAAACTACCAGCATGTCCAGACACAAAAATTATAGTAAAATGATAATTGATAGGAGGGGGAAAAGATGAGTTTCCTCTCAGTGGCTTGGTCTATCCTGGGCTCCTGGCTTGCTGCCTCGAGTGTTTACCCAAGACGGCTAGGAAAATAGCCCAAACCACATGGAGGAAATAGTTATTTACTCTAACTATAATTCAGCTACACGAGAACTATAGCTTATTAAACCTTCTATTAAACCTACTGTTAAAATGGACAGTTCAATGAAGTAACAATTCAAACAAACCTTGTCCAATAGTATTTCCTGAAACTGTTCTGGACGAAACTTTATATTACGATAGTTGATAGCAGTAGTCTGCATATTAGATTGGGGGGAAAGGAGTTAATGATGCCTAAGCACAAATGTAGTTAAAAGCATGATTACAAATAATATACATGCTTTGATTATGGAGATAGTAGTTTCATAATCCTTTTCTAGGCTCTACTGACAGTCAAAAGAAGAAACAAACATGAATAGAAACAAAGATAAATTTGAGGTTTGAAAGTGAAGTAAGAATTCAGTATGGTGTAGCAGTGTCTCCAACGTCTCAAATGGTAAACGAGTGGCTAAGGTTTTTTTTTTTTTTTTGCTCTCTGCATTTTCTGGGCAGGTTTTGCTGTACTTCCCGAGATTAAACCATGGGCGCTGGATTGAGGTTAAACTCAGTTTGTATTCATAAATAACAAGGAAAACAAATCTATACCACTCGTATGAAAGTTTAGATCAAACAAACCCACAGACATAACCAAAAACAAGTATGAAGGAAAACCATTGGATGCATTTAAGGAAACCCCAAATCATGAAGTTAGGAAGCCTGCGGTAATTATAGAGGCTTTCATAGCCCTTCATAGTGAATACAAAATATAGACAAGGAAAAGTGAGCAAGCTAATTAGTACCTCTGAGACAAGACGGTTACTTTCATATGATTTCCATGGCTGAGGTTCCAACACAAGAACACCACCCTGATCACAAAGAGAAGATATTTATTTTATCATATGCAACACTGAAATCCGAACTAAAGGATGAGAAAACAATCACAAAGTCAGAATACCAAACCTCCCTCTTATATAAATGAGAAGAACAAATAGAAACACAAAAACTTGAATTTCAATTAAGTAAATGCAAAAGTGAAAAGCGAAATAATTTGACAGGAGATCACACTTACTGGTCGAAGCATTGTCCAAATCTTTGCAAATAATGTGAGCAAGCCATCATCCCCCCAATTGAGCTGTATCCATTTTGTTACACTCATACTGCATTGCAGGAGGTGTAAGCCAACTAACCCAATTTTAGCTACTTTGTAATGATTGAACATAAAATAAAGTTTCATAGTACATAACAAGGGAAGTCCATTCATTATAAAAATACAGGCGCAATACATTCTAGGCATTAAAAGGCAGACAAAATTACAACACTTACGTAATACAATGAAATAGCAACTATCTTGTACAAGTCAATTTAAAAAAAACCAGAAAAAGAGAGAGTGAAAAAACAAATGCTGCCATTTATGCTTCCATCCATCCTCTATAACTGAGGCAATGGAATTTTGAAAGGGAATTAACATCCTAAAACATGTTAAGATGACAACTTTATACCCATCTCCCAAAGGGAAGCTATCTCTAGCAAAGTAAACTTTGTTTTATAGTGTAATGAACAGCAGTAAAAACAGCAACTTACCACAGAATTGTATCATAGCACTTTTCTGGTGAACGGTGATTCTCAACAATATTATCTGTTCGGAATGAAACAACATCACGCAGATTTCTGTCCTCCACAGATGAAGGTTCTCTTGAAACCTCTCTTGGCTCTTCATTAGATGAAACAGTAACACTATGTTCTACATTATCATCACGATGGTCCTCAACTCTTAGCTTCAAGGCGTTTGCAGGTTTCTTCACAGCAGATTCCAATCTGACTGCTTTGCTCAGACTCCAGTTTGCATCCTTTACCAGATCTGCAAGATTGGAAAAGAAAAATAGATAACATAAACACTTTTTTATGCTATCTGATTTGAAAGTGCAGATACTGAGAACTTCCAGCTGCCTTTTGATTAATTTATGAATCAAATTAACGTAAACTACTTCATTAAGTTCCTATCAAGCATTCAAACTACAAACTAGAATACAGTTTTATTTTCATGTGTCAGAATAACTTCAAATTTTTGAGGCCCAAAAGCTACTCGTTGAAAAGTGCAGTCCAAATCATTCTCATATTCTTGCTGGAAAAGCAGGGCCATGTGCCCCCAAAAGCTTGAGTAGGCTGAATGAGTACGGTTCCACAAATAGATATAAATTATAAAGAATTAGCTTCTGCATTTGCTGTTCTCATTTTGAACGTTTGTGAAAAATATGTAACAGACTCACAATCAAAATTCATTTCAAACTTATAGTGCAGCATTAATGAACAAACATTAAGATTAATAAGAATCTTACCATAATCAATGTCAACTCCAAGAATGCTTCGGCAGAGAAACTTCTTCGCTGAGGAGGGAAACGTAGTATTCAGTACATGTTAATATTGCATAAGAAATAAAGACTTCACAGGAATGTAAGTTTGAACAGTTCAAAATGAAAAACAGTCACATTCCATGCCTCCATTAAAACAAAGGGCAAAAATAGCATCCACTTTCACCAACATTACCGCAAATCATTTTTTTCTTGCAACTATTATATTTTAATTCCAACAAAAGATCTAGCAAGTAACATTCGAAGCATCACTAGTCCCAATCACCATCATGATCATATAAAAATTCAAGACGATGGCAAATTACAGCAGTGACTACATGTAAAAATAAAAAATAAAAATGAGCCCTGCATGCAAAAAGATAATAAGTAGCAAGAATGTTTTACCTCAATAATGGATTTAACAAACATATAATAAAACACCAACCTTATCTGTTCTTTTTAATGATTAAATTCCTGTGTTGCTGACTGATATCATGGTATGAAGACCAGTAGCGAAACAACTGTGTTTTTCATGCCAACAGTGACATGTAGACTTCAATTTTAACATTATATGCACAAATACAATTTTTTATGGAGTACCGATTTGAATGGTAACTCTCCCATTGTTGCAGCCAATATCAAGACAATCCTTGCCCTCAAACCATTCCTTTCTGAAGACTTTCAATCGAGGATCTTCATCTAGGTCTTGACCTATCTGAAACACCAATAATTGTAATCATCAAAATCAAGCTACTATGAACACAAAAAGAAGCAAACCCTACAATAGCATGGGCACTCCTATTTTCAAGGCATAGCACAAATGAGACTACAGACAGCAGTATAGTAGTCTAAGACCGAGTGGCACAAGAATGGAAGTGGAAAAGCCGAAATTACAAATTTTGATTGAGTTTTTTCGACTTTAGAAATACCGAAAATTATTTAGAAAGTAGAGTAATAACGATTGTATGTTCTCTAGAAATATATCAATAAAAATATAAATAATTTGCATGTATGCAGCCGGTTTCATGTTCTATATATTATTCAAAGTTGGATATGTCAAGTACTCGGGTGAGAGATCAGCGCTTCAAATAGATAATCCATATTCCAAGCAACCAAACAATAAAGGAGAAGTACAAATTGAACCGGTTATGATAGTTGAAAGTTGTTTCGTAATCATTATATATAAATGCAAAAATAAATAAGTAAATGCCGCTGAACGATGATGCTAAACTTTGAAACTCTCCTTACGAAGTTTCTAGGAAAATAAAACTCGCATGGAGTAGAAAGAATCGAAGATTAAGGAAAGAAAATTACTCGATAGCCATAGTAATTCTTGTAATTGCCATAGGGGAAAACTTTCTTGCGCTTTTTGTTGTTGGTTTTCGCCGGGTTTCGGCTTCGATTTTCATCTTCGCCCTTGGCATTACTCGCCATTAATTCCTTATTCCTCTTTCCTGCTCGAAGCAACTCTGTATCAGACCTTGATGAGCTCAGACCATGCAAAAACAGGAATTTTTTTTAAGGGTTTAGAGGGTTTTTACGGATATATAAAAGGCGCTAGCGCAGTAATGGCATCATGCGCGAAGCGCCGAAGCCGCGAAGAGTAAAAGGGTCAACCCGCACTCCACCTGAGCCCGGTCGGGTTTGTTGGCAACCCATTTGTTTCGAGTTTAAACTGGCTAACCCGAACCTCCTGAAAACTAAGGGTCTGTTTGGTTTGGGGGGAGGGGAGGGAAGGGGAAGAAAAATGAGCCCCTCCCCTTGTTTGGTTCAAAAATTAGGAGGGGAGGGGCTGAATTTTTTCCTTCTCTCTCCCCTTCCCTCCCCTTATTTATGCTCCCTCCAAATTGGGGGGTTTTGGAGGGAAGCTCAAATTTTTGACAAAAATGCCCCCAATGCAAATTACAACAATGCAACTCATGTAATTAATTATAAATGAATTTAATAATCAATTTACCTATTTCTCA
>JANTPZ010084691.1:0-22324 GCA_025593235.1 Vachellia pachyceras
CAACTATTTGCAGGAAACATTGCTCAACCAAAATGGGGACATCTCAAGAAACTTCATGAAGTTCTGAAATCAATTGAGAAGAACCTTGTCTATGGCAATGTAAACGAAACTGATCTTGGTAATTCTGTCAAGGTAATTTCCAGTAAAGTAACAAAGAATTATCCAATGTCACTTATTTTAGTGCACACAGTTAATGGAATTCGAAGTAGTTAATGATGTTTCATGTTGAACATGTAGGCGACAGTGTATGCGACAAATGGATCAACAAGTGTGTTCTTGAGCAACAGTAACACAACTTCTGATGCAATTGTCACTTTCAATGGAAAGCAATATGCAGTTCCAGCTTGGTCAGTTAGTATTCTTCCCGATGGTCAAACCGAAGAGTATAACACAGACAAGGTGAGATTTTCTGCTGAACAGTCTTAATTTGAATAATTTTGTATTACAGAGAATCTAACATAGAACACTCAAATCTAATATATGTTGTTGCTTGTGATTAATTAGATTAATGTTCAAACCTCTGTGAATGAGCATTGGGCAAACGGTGCAGAGAGGCAGCCAGAATCATTAAAGTGGGCGTGGAGGCCTGAGAATATTCATGATGCTCTTCAAGGCAAATCTCATTCTTCTGCTAAGAAGCTCATTGATCAAAAGGAAGTCACCAGTGATGTCAGTGACTACCTTTGGTACATGACCAGGTAAAGTATAATTTCTCCCTTGTTTTAATTAATCTCTCTTTATTATTGTTCTATGATGATTTCTTATTATGATTCCAACGGCCCAACAATCTTTAATTCTCTTTCTTCTTTGATAGCCTTCATTTGGACAAAGATGATCCTATTTGGAGCGATGACATGTCTCTCAGGATCAACGCTAGCGGCCAAGTAATTCATGCATATGTCAACGGACAACATATCGGTAAAAGAAAAATTAATTGTTTTGTACTTCTTCATTCGCTCATACATAAACTATTATCAGTTTAATTAACATTGTGTTGATTTGATGGATATATGTACAGGAACTCATTGGGCTAAATATGGTGTTCTCTATGATGATGAGGTTGAGTTTAAGGTCAAGTTGAATAAAGGAAAGAATATGATCAGTCTGCTAAGTGTCACCACTGGACTTCAGGCATATCATCTTTTTCATTAATATAAATTTGTATATACTGAAGAAACTATATTCAAGAGTAATTATAATGATACATCTCTTTTGTTTGAACAGAATTATGGTTCGTTCTTTGACACATGGCACACCGGTTTAGTTGGACCAATTGAGGTGCTTGGTAAAAAGGGTGATGAGACAATCATTAAGGACTTGTCTTCTCACAAGTGGCAATACAAAATTGGATTGGATGGTTGGGACAAAAAGTTCTTCAGTGGTGAGTCCAACTCCGGCACCAAATGGGCATCAGATCAATTACCCACAAACAGAAGCTTCACTTGGTACAAGGTACGATTTGGGCAATCCACAAAGTATATTATTTTTTTGTTATGCTGATATAATTAAAATATTGTGGAAAACATATTTATCTATTTTATGAAACTTGATGCTTTATAGACTACATTCAAAGCTCCTCTGGGAAAAGACCCAGTGGTGGTGGATTTGGAAGGACTTGGAAAAGGATTTGCTTGGGTGAATGGTCACAACATTGGTCGCTATTGGCCAGCCTACTTGGCTGCCGAAGATGGTTGCAGCAATGATCCTTGTGATTATCGTGGTGAATATTCTGCGACAAAATGTGTTTCTAACTGTGGAAAGCCCACACAGAAATGGTTAGTTGCTTTTTTGTTTTTTGAAGAAAAAAATTAAGTGAAGTGATTAATATATATCCTTGAGTATCCTTTTTTTATTTAAACAATCTGATAATATGTTTTTTCAGGTACCATGTTCCTCGATCGTTCCTAAAAGATGGTAACAACACATTGGTTTTGCTCGAGGAGATGGGTGGAAATCCATCTTATGTGAATTTCAGAACAGTTAGTGTTGGAACTGCCTGTGGAAATGCCTATGAGAACCACACATTGGAACTTTCCTGCCAGAGTCGTCCAATTTCTGCCATTAAATTTGCCAGTTTTGGAGATCCTCAAGGAACTTGTGGTTCATTCTACAAAGGCATTTGTGAAAGCAGCAATGATGCTATCTCAATTTTAGAGAAGGTAACTAATATCTCAATTTTTAAGCATATATTCCGTTTTTACTTTAAATATTTTATATCTTATGCATTCAATTCATTTAGAGATTAATTAATTTATCGAATTACTAACTTACCTTAATTTACTATGCATTATGCAGGCATGTGTAGGTAAGCAGAGTTGCTCCATCCCCATTTCAGAGAAGACATTTGGGTTAACTAATTGTGGAGATATCACGAAGAGACTTGCTGTTGAGGCCTTCTGTTAGAATTTTTTTTATAAAAAAATTAGGTTTAGTCATTTTAGTTTCCTTTTTCGTTTTTGCTTAAAGTTTAATTCAATTTTCATTTATGACTATGTAATTATCCTAATATTTCTAGTGATCTACCTGAATAATAATATTTACTTATATGCTTTCCTTTTTCTTCCCTCCAACACCATTTTTTTATCATCTAAACCTTTTGGGATGTAATTCATAGTTATCGTAATATGTTTTAATAAACAAAACAGCTAAATCATCCATTCACGACATTTTACAATATTGTAAAAAAGAATCAGTATAAAGACGGGGTTTAATGTACATATTTAAGATATAACTTAATTGCTATATTTGTTCTTTAGCTTTTTTGTTATTCATGATTATAACTACAAAAGATTATATTGGAATCTATATATTACACAGTAAATGAGATTAACATTACTCTCTTTGATCCTTAATATAAGATCTAATTAAAAATTAAATTTGATCTTAAATATAAGACCTAATTGATTTTCTCTTAAGTTTATAATATTTTCTCCAAAGTATCGCTGTTATTCATACACATTAAAGGGTTTTTATTTAAGGGTAGTCATGATGAACAAATGAATTTAAGGAAAACAACCCATATTTATTATAAATAACTAAACTACCTTAATCTACTTAAATTAGTTATTTAACTCTTATATTAAGGACTGGATGAAGTATTATTTATGACTTATGCTTCAGCTTCCTATAACTTGCATATTTTGCTATGGATTATTTGTCATGATCACATTTGTGATTCAAAAGAACCATTGCGTGTGTGAAACTTATAATGCAGAAGCAACAAAATGCATATGCAACTAACAAGCATTTGGTATGGTTGGTATGATGAGCAATTTCACCCCTTAAAAAATAGAATATATGTTCAAATTTCAAGATGTACACTTGTTGGAAGGGTTTTAAAGTTAGCACTTTTGGTCAAATAGAGATTAGTCTAAAATTCAAAATGACTTGAAAATTCTGAGTTACGCACAAAAATGGGCAAATGCGACTTTGGAGATTTCAACAGTAACTGATGAGAAATCAATCAAAATACAATAGCATCTCAAGTACTGAATATGGATTCCAAAAATTTTACATGGCAAGCTACCACTCACAAAGGCAAACCCTTAAAAAATGCCTTGGTGATTGGCATATCTTCCTTTTCTTACTTTAAATATTTTTGTCTTATGAATTCAATTCATTTAGAGATTACTTAATTTATCGAATTACTAACTTACCTTAATTTATTATGCATTATGCAGGCATGTGTAGGCAAGCAGACTTGCTCCATCGGTCCATCCCCATTTCAGAGAAGACATTTGGGTCAACCAATTGTGGAGATATCACCAAGAAACTTGCTGTTGAGGCAGTTTGTTGGAATTTTTGACCAAAAACAATGGGTTGTTTAAAGTCTTTGTTATTACTTTAGTTATTTTAGTTTCCTTTTTCATTTTTGCTTAAAGTTTTATTTCAATTTTCAGTCATGGTTGTGTAATTATCCTAATATTTTGAGTGATCTACCCTGAATAATAATATTTATTTATACAAATTTTATGCTTTCCTTTTTCTTCCCTCCAACTCTATTTTTTTTTTCATCTAAACCTTTTGGGATGTAATTCATAGTTATCCTAATATGGTTTAATAAAAAAACAGCTAGATCATCTATTCACGACATTTTACAATATTGTAAAAAAGAATCAGCATAAAGACTAGGTTTAATGTACATATTTAAGAATGAGTAGAAAATATAAGGAAGATATAATTATTTTAAAATGTATACTTTGAACATCAACATTCATTAAAAAGAAAATACTTATATTATTAAGTAATCATCATATCCTCCATTAAAAAATTAATTAATGTATATTTAAGAATAAAAATAACTACATATAATTATAAAAAGTAATATTTAAAATATAAAATTTATATAACAATTCCCTCCCTATCAACTAATTCAAAATATAAAATTTAATATAAATTTACTTTCCCTTACTTTCCATAATAAATTTAACGATATTTTATTTGGTATAGCCTTCTCTTGTCACAACTCTATATACTCTAAGATCATTTTCCAAACATGTTCTCATTTCAAGTTGAGGGATGGATAAATAGACATGTCCCATTGCACTGATCGGGGGTGATCGTAGGGACTAAGGGGGTTGAAGATGAAGAAGTAAGTTATTTATCAACCAAACATTTTATCTCTTTCTTGCATCAACCAGTTGCCAAAAAAAAAATGGTATGCATCGATCTAAAAATTTGGAAAAAGAAGGCCGGAGGGGAGCTAATAAAAACTTGTCAATTTGGGGAAAAAAAACTAGACAGCGTTCTCCTTCTTTTATTTCCAATGGCTTATATTGCCATTTCAAGTATGCAACTGGTCTTGATTTGAGGTATATAAGTGGTCTTGGAACTTGCTTTCCTTGTGGCCAGCTCACTCTCTAGCCGTTCAAAACTCTCCTCCTTTTGTTTTATTGTTTTCGTTGGTTGTGTTATCCATCTTCTTCTTCTTTTTTTTTTAGCTGTTGTACTTTTATTAGGGTATGTCCTGTAAAGGAGCTCCATTGTTTGTATATTATTTTATTTTTGAGCTGTTGTAGTTTGCTTTATTGTAAGCAAATCAAGATTTATAATGATATATATTCACTAGATATAGATTACCCCTTAATAATATCCTGACATCAACATCAAGATTCAAAGTTACATTATTACAGGGTATTAGCCTTACCCATACTATCTAAACCGTTTTTTTATTATATAACTATATGATATATACTATTATTATATCAACATCGAGCATTGTTGGACCTCATTTTAATAGTAGTAGTTCTACATTAAGACGAATGAAACAATACAAGTCTCCACCACTGCTACGGTAGACACTTTTTGGACCTCATTTAATAGTAGTTGTTCTACATTAAGATGAATGAAACAACACAAGTCTCCACCACTGCTACAGTAGACACTTTTTGTGACATCTCACTTTCACCTTACTATCTTTATTAGAGATCATTATCGAACTCCTCTAATACTTTCCCCAACTTGAAATGGGCTAAAGAAATGAAATTCCAAAGTTAGCCAAAAGTTAGTATTCATTTGATAAAAATTAAACTTTTTGAACCAATTTTAAAAATTCATAATTAATTCTAAAAAAATCAAAATTGAGTTGTTCAAATCTCTCAAATGAAGCTTGTGAAATTATTTACAGGGAAAAAAAATACCATTTTGTCTAATTTCTTATCCAATTAGTATAATTTAATGTGTGAAAAATTATTGTTCATATGATAATTTTTCATGTTTCCATATTATTCTTTCAAATTTGAAAAGTTATAACTTTTCGTACAAATGTCCAAATTAAGTTATTTTGGACTCATTTTAGACATTACCGTATGAACTATTTTTATAAAAAATTTAAGTCAATTGGTCTTCATTTGCTATTTTTCCATGCTACCTAAAATTGGAGTCTTGGCATGGGTGTTGGACCCTTTCATACATGTATAACTTGTTCGCTTTTTACCTTAGCATGCATACTTTCACTCAATACCATTTCTTAACAAACCTGCTAGCACATTTAAGCATAATTATTCACTTCAAATCAGTTTCTGTGCGCATGTGCATGTTACTTCAAAAACTTCCTACCATCTTTCTAATACCAAATTGAAGCTTTTAAAATATCCCTTAACCATTTAAAAACTTTTCCAGCCACAAATACCAACTTCCAACACCTCTGACTGCAGATTTATAAATCTCCACTCTCTAATAACACTCACCAGCATCATAACACCTCCAGCTTTAATCCTTATTACAAATTCAATATAAAACCTCAAAAAATAATAATTTAATAACCCCAAAATATCCTTTAACCAATAAAAGCTTCCATTTTGCATCAGTAAGCATTTTTTCTAACTTAAACTAGCTCCTAACCTTAGAAAATGAAACTGGACAGCATATTATGCCATGAAATACCTTAATTCATTTTGCCAACTTTATGTTGCTATCATGAAACTTCCAGCTTAAAGAACCGTGCTTAAACCTTCATTCCTCTAAATATAGTTTAAAAATCTAGAAGAATTATACAGCACTTGTAGACATTAAAATAACAGGTTTAGATCATTTTCCAGCTTGCATATAACATACAACTCTAACACACATATAATCCACCATCACATACAGTTCAAACCACATACTTTGCTTTTATATATTCATAGGCTATTTTATTATTTTAGCCTCTTACATCCCTTGCTCATTTAGAACACAGATACACACACACCTGAATATATACATATATATATATATATATCAAGTCCAAGGATTCAATCTTCCACATCTTTTGATCAAAATTCCCAACCAGGCGAAGTTACAGTTCATGTGAACAGTGCTGTGAACAGTACACACGAGAATTTCTTCAACAAATCTACAGGAAATTCGCATATAATGCTCCATATAATATAAGGAATCTATAATCTTGCTTATAACTTGATTTAATCGGTAAAACTATCCTTTTTTAATCCCAACTCAATCCTTAAAACCTCAAAATGACAATAGAAGAATCTGAAGGTAGGGGAGTGTTCAAGAGACTCACCTGGATCCGAATCCTTGCTTGTATCAGCGAAAAACGCATTCCTTCGGTTAGAAAAGGCACCGCGGATCGACACTCTCCATTCCTCTCGCGCTCGTGTTGCTTGTCAGGAGAATGAAGGAATAAAATGAGGAATAATACAAAAACATGAGCAGCTACCATTTTGCCCTCACACACTTTTCCCTTTTTCAATTTGCTCCTTCTCTGGTTTTTTTTTTCATATCCTTTGTTTTTTTCCCAAAATATTACAAGTATTAAGAGTTAATCTATACAAGGGTTCAAAATAATTCTAGAATGATAAATCAGCTACTCATTATAAGCCACAAGCTACAAATCCAAGAGGAAATCATGCTTATAACATATTGCAAGAGATGACACGGAAAAGAAGGAGAAAACTAGGATAAGGAAGCTCAAAATTTCTTCCAAAGCTCAATCTCTTGCTCCAAACACTTTAAGACCAAAACCCTAGCAGACCCAAGCTCCAAATTGTTCCAAAGAAATCAAGAATGATGGCTAAGATGAAATTGAGGGGTATATATGCTCAAAGCCCTAAAATTTTCGGGTTAGTTAAGCTGTGTATTCTACTTATGAGTTAATTATGATTAAGAAATAATCATATGTTATTAAAAGTTTCCCCTTGTATTTTTGAAAATAATGTTTTCGATCGTTTAGGGACTTTCATTGTGACCATCTTGTGCCTTCACATGGTGAATTGGTTTTATTAAGAGGGAAGTGCTCTCGGGTCCCCTTCGCCACAGCTAACTCATTGTTTCACTGCAGCGAACTAGCTCTCATTCTCAAACTTCCCTCTCGGGTCACTTTCATCATGGCCAACACTTGGTTATACTGTAGCCAACTACAAATTTCAGTCGTTTCTCTCCATCTCGGGACAATATCATTGCGGCGAACCTTTCCCTTCACCGCAGTGAACACATTCAGTCAGCGATACTGATTTAAAATCAACATGTGTTGATCACGTGGTGGGGTATTATAATACACCACCCCCGCGTTCTCCTTTCATTCACTTTCCTTCTTTCTTTTCTTCTTCTCCTTTGGCGTGACATGAAGGGCTCTACTAGGGAAACATTTTGAGATCATTTATGTATCTAAAATCTCTCCTTTTCACCTATCTTCCTTCATGAAAGTTGCTCTAGGTATTTTCTCTTTCTAATGGTAGTAATTTCGTGATGCATTGAGGATATTTTTGAGTTAGAGTTTTGATAATATTTTGAGTTTTAACAAAATAAGGTTATGGAAATGTAAATAAATTTTATTAAGATTTTAATTGGTTTAGATTTTTTATTTGGGTGTAATACAAATTTATAATGATTTTTCTTGATTATAGCAGCAACAATGATTATTTTGATCTCTGTGGCCAACCTAAACTTTGTTAAGCACTTCTATTGAGTATGGGAGTGTTATTGGAGCTGATATTGGTTTTTTAATGGAAAATATTTGAGGTTTATGATGAAATATTGACGTGGGACTGAAATAATGATATTTTATTAAGTAAATTTATGGCATTTTAGAGGATTTTAGTGCTATTATTGGGCTTTTATTGAGTTTAATTGCATTAATTATGATTAATGATTATTATATGAAATTAAAGTCAATTAAGGGTATTCTTGGAAGAAATTGGGATGAAAAGATAAATTCAAATTAAATATATGTATCAACATGATTTTAAAAGAACTTTCTCTCCTAGGGTTTCTTCTCACTAACGAAGCCCTCTGAGTCAAGATCGTAGTATATGGGGATGGTGATGGACGAGAAGAGAGCGGGTGACAGTGAAGGGGTTTAGAGGGTGGAGACGGAAGAGAGCGGAGTAATAAAAAGGTGCGGCAGACATTGGAAGAAGGGGGAGTGGTTTCAGATGAGACTCAACAAGGTGAAGGTGAAGCGACATATAGGGACAAGCTGTTGAAGTGTGGCCAGTTTTCCTGTTCGAAGGACTCGAGAGGGAGCAGTGTTTTCGAAAAAAGCATGGCACGAGCAACTCTTGTATTATTACTAGGTAAACTCTTGTATTAATCCCAAGTTTTTAAGATTCAACATAGGTTTTTTAACGAGTTTGAGAGATTTGCTCAGGAACTTGGAGAGTATAGGATTTAAGGCTATTTAAAAGCTTACATTTTAAGTTTTAAAAAAGATTCAGACCTTGGGCTTGTTTGGAACAACATTTCCAAAAGCCAAATGCATGTTTAACAATATTTTTCCATAAAACGAGATAATCTCCTCCACATATTTACCTCAACTTGTGTAAAAGTACTTCTCTACCACCTTCCCAAACGGGTATCTTATCCCTAGCCTAGACTCAAATTTTAAATCTCTATTGCAAGCCCGTATCTATTTAGTTAAGATCTTAGGGAAATTTATCATGAGGTTTTAACAAGAAAAATTAATGAACAGAAAATTATAAATATTATCAAAATTACTATCAGGTCACATCAAGATTGGTAAAATTACCATCAGGTCCCAAGTTGCTGAGGTTGTTAATATAGCTTTCGAAGTTGTTAATGACAATTGCATGACAAACTCTTGAGACCTTTTTGTTATTAATTCCTCATCAGCCGTCATTAACAACATCAGCATGAGACCAAATGGTAATTTTACTAGTCTTTGAAACATTTTATTCATTAATTATTTTTGCTGTGACCTAATGGTAAATTTCCCAAAATCTTACTCCACCTAGCCTACCCTAGGGAAAGGCTATGGGTTACTGTTGAGGCATTTAACAAGTGGATTTTTATATGCAAACCAACCAATCGTGTCCTAATTTTATGTTCTAATACTTAATTAATGCTAATGCAAAATTTGTTAAAAATTCCAATACATAATCTGTAATTAGCCCAACAAACACGGACTTCAATATGAAAAAGAACACTATCGCGCTGTTTAGCTTGGGTTTTAAAAAGAGCACTGTGAGGCGTCCTTTTTTAGGCCATCTATGAGGTGTCTTCTTTTCTCTTAAATTTCTCATATTCCTTTTTACAAATTTCGTTTGCTACGTAGCTCTTCCTTTATATACTATCTTATCATATCCTTAATATAAAAGTTAATTGATTCTTGTTGGAATGATTAACAAGCTAAATAACCTACTTAAAATTATTTATTTATGTAATAATTAAATTCTATATTAGTTTATAAGTCAAACAAATTAGTTTAGAGAAAAATTATAAACATAAATACTTGTGGTGTATTAAGTTAATCTTTTAGACAAAAGTCAATTAACTCTTAAGATCTTGAAATTGACAAGTACATTTATATTGGGAATTTCCATTATGTTTAGTTAAATATGTATGTATTTTCACCAAAAAAAATATGTATGTATGTGCAAGAACATAAAGCTGATATTTGAAGCTATTGTGTGACGGGACCATTATATTTACTGTCATAGAAAATATTACCTCCAATTTTCAATATAATAATTAGATAATTATTTTATGGGTATGAAGAAAGTTAGCTTAGTTATTTGTCATGCATTTGTATTGATTTCCTAAAGAAACTTTTCTTTATGCACTATAATCGATAGAGATATTTGGGGATTATAAATTTGAGAGACAAATTGAATTAATATATTTTATTTATGACCAAAATGAATCAAATGTCACCTATTGGGGTTGGGTCTAGTAGAATGAGCTAGTTTATTATAGCATGATTTAAATCTCCACTTGTAGAGATGCCTATATTTAATGTCTAATAAGAGGCTTCTTGTGTCTAACATAAAATTCACATGTCTAACTTGTATATTCAAGGATAGAAGCCGTTGCAGTTTCATTTGCCATTTTTACATGATAGATTTGACAGAAAGAAACATATCCAGTTGAGGAGTGTGATCATTACATGATCAATGAAAGAGGAGAGATGCATAATGTTCCTTAGTACAACATAGACAAACATGCATGAAGCTTTTACAGTCTTGTTTAATTAGTAGAGACTATATATTGTGACTACCTAGCAGAGAGAATAGTGATCGATTCACTGCTCACATTATAATCAATTGAGCTGCTTGGCTTCCCACAATAATCCACCTCCAAAGCTAAACACTCCTGTAGCTCTTGCAATATGTAACTTATATCTGGCCTTTGAGTAGGTGTTGGTAGGACACATAACATGGCTACCTCAACAGCTCTCCATGTTGAAGTAATATGGAATTCCCCTTCAAATCTAGGATCAATGATGGCTTCAATCTCTCCACATTCAATTTTAGGTTTAACCCAATCAAGAATGAAACTCATATCCTCATAAAGTAATTCTCTCTCTATCGGAGAGCGACCCGTTATTAGTTGAAGAAGAATGATTCCGAAACTATAAATATCACTTTTCCTATTTAGCTGTCCAGATTTATGAAATCTGCAAATGATAATCGATTACTTAGATCAAATAGATTCCTTTTACTTTGTTGGTATAATAGACTGGTTTCAATACATTACAGGTGAATGAATTGAATCTAAACAGGGTTAAGGTGCAACTTCACTTATAAAGTATACACTACTAAAAAAAAATGATATTTAACGACGGAAAATCGGTCGCTAAAATAAGGGTCGCTAATATTTTCCGTCGCTAAATGGAAATTTTCTTAAGAAAAATATCCATTTAGCGATATATTTTTCCGTCGCTAAATGTCATTTTTTTGGTAATGATATATTCCTCCACGCACATTTAACATCATAAAGGTTTATTGTGCAACAATACACAATTACACATGGATGCTCGTAGATGGAACAAGAATGTCATGTATGTTACCTATACCTAACATCTGTCACATGGATGTTCCAAGATGGAACAAAAATGTCATGTCTGTTGCACATTTTTTGTACGTTTGAAAACCTTCATGTATAATTTGCACACAATGGGAATACTTCATGGGTATATTTGCATCTTAAATCAACAAAGTATGTTGTCATTTGTAGTTATTCTTTATTAGAAGATATTCTTGGAACTTTTTTTTTCATTGATATGACAAATGCACTTACTCAGGATCAATATAACCAAAAGTTCCAGCTGGTTGAGTTGATAGATGAGAATCTTCTTCTTTTGTAAATGCTCTAGACAGCCCAAAATCAGCAATCTTTGCCACCATGGATTTGTTTAACAAAATGTTTGATGGTTTCAAGTCTCTATGGATTATAGGAGTCTTACAACCAGTATGAAGATATTCCAATCCTGTAACTTAACCCGATTATTGTATAAGAAAAGGGAAAATATAATAAAAATTATTAATAAGGAGACACAGATCAATAACAATATAGTAATTTTTGTCACCTTTTGCTGTGTCAACTGCCACTTGAAGCCTCTCATTCCACTTCAATACATTGGACCTTTTCCCTTTAAAAAAAATGTCCGCGAGCGAGATGTTTCAATAATAATTAAAAAAGGAAGCACATATGCATGATGCAACCATTAAGAGTGTTTGATTGACTACGTTTAATTATAGAAAACGGAATGAGTAAGTTGAGTTGAAGAACAAATTTGATATATGACCTCCGGAATATGTATGTATACCCACACACACACACACGCGAGAAGATTACACCATGAATGATACTTAAGACAAACCTGATAATAGTTGGCCAAGGTCCCCATTATCCAAATATTCATAAATCAATGCCATGATTTTATTCTCATGGCAATATCCAACAAGTGAAACCAAGTTTCTATGGTGAATAACTGTCAAAAGTTGAGCCTACAAGTCAAGAGTTAGCTCCATATTATTACTGATGATAGGATCTTGCTTCCAATTTACATGTACTATCTCTTTCTAAATGTATATGCTACATAATTTTCATAAATTAAGGAAAATACTTTACGTTTGTAAATTATAAAAAAAATGTGTGCTGTTTTTCTTAAAAGATCTCTCTTTTGAATCATATACATTGGAAATTAACCCCTATTAATTTCTCATGCTAATATGTGCAATCAATAACGCTATCTTGATGAAAAAAACAAAGGTTAATACAATATTTGGTTCCTCGATTTTTCTCTCATTTTATTTTTGATCTCCTTAGTTTCAATCCATGAGTGTTGATCCCTTAAATGACGAAAAAGTCCATTTTTTATTAAATCATAAAAAACCAATATTTTAGATGGAATGAAATCTATTGGAACAAAAGCTATGGTTTGAAACTTGAGAGCTAAAATCAAATTGAGGATAAACTCAAAAAACCAAATATTATATTAACCTAAAAAAATAATAAATATGAAGGACTGATTGGGAGTTTAAATTTAGAACTAGCTTTTACATTTTGAAATTAAACCGATGGAGTATCTAAAAACATGAAAGTTATATGATATTGATATGACTTTTATGTCTAACCTCTGATTGAAATTCCTTGTATCCTTGTTTTGATGATGGAGAAAGCAATTTTACTGCAACTTGAGAATCATCTTCTAAAGTGCCAAGGTAAACTTTACCGAATCCTCCTCCTCCGATTAAAGTTTTGAAATTGTTGGTGATGCGACAGACTTGTGAGTAAGAAAATTCTCGACTTTTTTGTTTTGGAATTTCCATCTCAAGGGATTTGGTAGACAAATCTAAATCATTATTCAAAATTTTTTTTTGAGAATTAAAAGGAAATTAAATTCACTTGAATCAAGAGACTGCAATAGTGTTATATGCGAAATGAATTGGAAATAGATATGAAAATAAATACCTTGTCTTTTCTTTCTCATCCGTCTCCAAATGGTCAAAGAAAGAATGGCAATTAGGACAAAAGCTGCAATTGATGTAATAAGAGGAATTACAAACTTGCGTTCTTTTTTGCATGAATCTAACTCGCAGAGGCCTGGATTGTTGGCTACACTGCGAAAATAGGAAGAGGAAGTAAAATTAAGTCAAGCAAATGAGTTTTGAAATAACATGTCTTGCACAACGTGATTTTAGAGGTATCATAGAAGAAGTTAAATTTGGGGATTAAGGAGGAAGTTGAGGCCAGAGCATAATATTCATAAACAAAGAATTGAGGATAGCCACTCACTTATGCACTTACTGACTTATTAT
This sequence comes from Vachellia pachyceras, assembly GCA_025593235.1. Lineage (NCBI taxonomy): Eukaryota > Viridiplantae > Streptophyta > Magnoliopsida > Fabales > Fabaceae > Vachellia > Vachellia pachyceras. The sequence goes on from JANTPZ010084691.1 coordinate 13,998, forward strand.
GGTTAATGATATAATACATAACACTTAATACGTTTAATAAGTTGAATCAGATACTTGAATGATGGCCAAGAGCAAAAGTTGGATTAAGAAGCAAAAGGATTCATGAGCTTTTACTAAAATATGCATCCACAACTACAAGCTTTTCGAATATGCAAAAATTCCCATGAACATTTAAAATGGAAGTAAAAATGCCAGAACTATTGAATAAAACAAGACGTTGTAACATATACATATAAAAAATATCATGGATGCCACTATAAAAAGTAACAGTAACGTAATAACATTTTTGCTTCAATTTTAAATATTCATATTTATTTTTATTTCTCCAAAAAGTATATGGTGTTAGATGTACCTTTTGATAAAAGCTCGTAGGTAATTTTACACCTTAATGCAACACAAAACAACAGTAGAAGTTTATCCAATTTGGCCTTAAATGCAGAATCAACTAAAATTTGAATCTGGTATAGAAGACAAGTGTACCTGAGCTGTAAATTAGCATTTTCCCTCAAAGCCTTGGGAATTGAACCTGTGAGTTTGTTCCCAGACAAATCACTGCAGGATGGTAAAGAAAGAAAATAAATGGTAGTTCTCCTGTCAATTTGAGCGTGAAAGCTGCGATGTGCTATATACACGTGTGTGTGTGTAAAGGGCTTACAGGAATTTCAAATTAGAAAGAGTTGCGAGAAATTCTGGTAGTTCTCCTGTCAATTCATTGTTTGACAAATCCCTACATAAGAACAAGAGGAGTTAGTATTTTCCATAATATCAAGCAATAAGCTAAATTAATAGATTTTAAATTGTTTATAGCCTATTTTATTTGACAACTTACAAGGACTCCAATTTTTCCAAACGAGTGAACGTTTGAGCTATTCTGCCTGTGAGTTTGCTTGATTTCATGCTCCTACAATTTTTGGTTCACAAGTTTGCGACCATAAAGTAAACAACCAAAGAGGAGTAACAAAATGGAATATATAACATGTTAATTAAGACTATAAATTCCTCAACCTATACGGTTCATATACGTTACATTAGGGCATTCTATTATTTTGCTCTCTTCAACTATTCTTATCAAATGCTTCAAATATAACAAATCATAAATTCAATAAATTCAGAAGTGTAGTAGTTCTTCTTACAATGAAACGATTCTTATACTGTTGCCAGAGTTGCATCCAACACCTTCCCATGCAAAATAAGAAGGCACACATGGGTCCCCTTGCCAGCTGATTTTGGAGACCCCATAAGTACTCTTGATCTCCATCATGGCATTAGCTGTATATTTCCAATAACAAAAAAAAAAAGGTTTAAGATGCATCAAGCATTCTAAAATATTTTGTCATATATCCAGCATCTTGAAGTATTTTTTTTAGACATCCTATCACTTTAAAGTATTTTTTTGTAGATCCAACAATCTAAAGTATTTTTTATATGCATGCAACACTTAAAAATACATCAGGTGTTGGGTGTATCACAAAATGCTTTAAGGCATTGGATGCATACAAAAAAATTAATGCTTATACCATGAAAAAAGTATATTTGATTTTATGGTCATTTCAATATCAAACAAAAATGAAACTTTAAACAAAAGGAAGGAAAAAGAAAGAAGGGCCATATACCATCTTGTGCATGTGTAGGGAGATTCGGTTGTGGGAAGACTTTGTAAATCTCAAAGGCATTGAGCATAGGAGGGGCGTAAGAATCATCTGTTGCTGTGACTGTGAATCTAACTTTACTTGTAGTTATGTTGTCAAAAATTAGGGTTACAGGTTTCAAGTATTCAAGAGTAAGCTCTTGAAGACGAGAGAGGGATGAATTCTCTTCATCATCAAAAGTGACATTGATAATCCTGCTTTGGCCAGAAGGAAGATTTTCAATTTCACAGAAATGAAGAAACAGATAGTATTGGTCAGGTCTCCTGTAACTAAAATTTGCAGTCAGGAGATTGGAATTGTTGTTGTGGCGTTGACATGCTGTGAGTAAAATCTCTGATGGCAGCTCATAAGTGGAGTTTTCTAATACTTTTGAACTTGATTTTATGGGATCCCAACCAGGTTGATCATATAGGCGCCACATGCGGTCATACACATCGTCCTTGTACCTGCATTTTCATTCAAAAACAATTAAGGCATCATAAGAAGACAAAAAAGCAACTTATTATAAGAAGTACACACATACACTCCTCTTGTCCTATTATTATAAGCAGTCAGTTACATACAATACACATGAAAATGTTGAACGTTAGGAGTGAAGAGAGAACAGGAAAATAATGCCCCGTTTCGGTAGAAAACGAATTGGTGGTTCGCTCCGTGGATGGAAGTGTGCATTTATTTTATCAAATATTTTTCTATTTATCATGAGAAATTACCAAAATGTCCTCACCCAAAAAAAAAACCACAACCCTTGGAAAGTCGTTGATCGTGGAATGCACAAACACAAGTTGGGATCCCGTAACTGAGCACCAAGCGTCTTGCAAGTTCAAACACTCGATGGAGGAAATGATGGGTGCGGGTTGATGACGAAAAATAGAAGAATGCACATTCCCCATCCATTCTTGGCGTAAGATATGAAACAATAACTATTACTTAATAATGTATGTCTGTCTCTATATATATATGTTCGCATAATTAATTGAATTAATCCATACAAAAAAAAAAGGCACAAGGAATATGATCACAAAAAAATATGTCCATGTCACTCAATTGTTATTAATACTTCTTTTATTATTAAATTCATTTCTTAGCACTTCATAGTTATTCTCCCTTAATTTATTAATGTCTCTTTAAAGCTCTTGATATAATTAATTCTTTTTGTGGTTTTTCGTGTTTCTCACAAACATTTTTTATCTATAGCGTTGATTTTTTTTAAATCTAATGTACTATTCCTAACTAACTATAAAAACTTCCTAACTAATTAACTAATCTCCTCTCATTTATGATTTTTATCGATTGAGTGTAATTTTATTATTTTACAAGAATAATTAATTTTAACCAACTTTATGAATTTATGTAAAGTTGTTACTAGATACTTATAGTAAGAAAGGAAGAGAGAGAGAGAGAGAGAGAGAGAGTACCTGGCAAAGTTAGTCTCAGGCGCACCGCAATCTCTTCTTGTGGCAAGAGATAAGGGAAATTGAGAGGAATAGAGAGAGTTGTTCAAGGGCCTTAATTCCAAAGTGTTAATGAAAGGTGTACCTTCCCCAGTATCTACCAGACACACTTGAACCATGCCATTAGTAATCTCATGGACTATTATCTCATAATATCCAAAATTCGAACTAATAGTCATCCAATAGTTGACCCCTAAATAGAGGTCAAACTTCGGGACTTGGTTTCTGTAGTCATAATTCCGATATGAAAATGAAGCTCTAATCAAATACTTTTGCTTCTGATCGATGTCTTGTTTTGGTTTCAAAGTGTAACAATTCCTTTGTCCCTCTGGGAAACTTCTCAGTGTGCTTAGCTGTTGCTGCATGGATACAGGATTGTTGTCTTTAGAGCTGGGGGATAGTTCATGATTGGATCCACTTTCTATGAAGCCTTCATCTGTTTGGTACCAAATCCCAGTTAATTCATCAACATAACTTTTGCTTGATCCACAATCTATGCTTATGAAACCTGCAACGTTATATTTATTCCTTATTTTTGGTTTTCCACAAGATGCACAAACATCTTTTTGATCCATAATAGATGAAAAAGTGACTGGGTCAAGGTTAATATAGCACTTTGAATTTTTTTTTAGTACTTCATCTAGCACTTTAAAGAATTTTTAAAAATGCATCCGGCACCTATGTATTTTGTGGTTCATTCAACATTCTAAAGGATTTTTCCAAGTGTGTTCAGCTCAATATAATATTTTATAAATTTTGTCCTTGACAATTTAGGACATTAAACTCACTTCAAAATATTTCAATACTGTATACTACAAAATATTTTAAAGTATCGAACGCACTTAAAAAATTACTTCAAAGTTATAGATGAACAATAAAATACTTTAGGGTAGTGTAGACACCTAAAAAAATATTTCAAAGTGTTAGATCTTATTATGCTAAGAATATTAAATATACCAATGAAATTCGTTTTAAATGTGAATCTTAGCTAGTGGAAGAGGTTATATTTGCTTAAGCATAGAGTATTTGTTTCGATTCATGTGAAAGCAGAGCAATCACCAAAGTTAGGACTAACATTACGTGATGCTAATAAATAATACTGAATGTCAGAAACTTGTGTAATAAAAGAATGGTTTAGAGATGGTATGAATGCAGCTAATACACCATAAGGATGTGGACTTTTGAATCTTTGCTTGTTCCACACTCTATGCCTACGAAGCCTCTACACATTCTTTATTTGTAGACTTTTTTGTCCTACACGAAATTCTTGATTTAAGTGTACGTCCACATATATCATTGCTTAGAAATAATTTCCAAGAAAATTTAAAAAGAAAATAAAATCTACTAGGTTGACCAATATAATTGAACAATCGTTGTTCACTAAAAAAATAATTGAACAATCGTTTTTTTTTAATAATTTCAATTATTTTTAAGGAGCTAGCTTCATCAGTTTTTGACGGGTTCTCTTTTAAGACAATTTACATCATTATTTGGACCAGATCAATGGCAGTATTTTACCTGTTTGGTTTGGATTTTAATTATAAAATATTGTGTGTATATCTAATATTTCATATACTCATCTCTAATATATTATCACTACTATTGTCTCTAATTAACAATTATATGTCGACGTCACTGTTTTTTTTTTGACCGGACAATATATGTCACTGCTACATTACCCTCAACTATAAAAAATAATAATAATTGTATCGTGTGTGTGTGTGTGTATTTTCTTAGAATAGGAGGAATGCAAAATATATAATTTAAGTACTTATATGTTTTTGTCTAATTCATTATAAATATGCGTGTATTATTTCTTCAAAAAAATATATAATTATGTATATAAATTTTATGTTTATAATTAAATATTTGTTATAATACATATTTATAATATGCATATATATAATATTACCCCTCAAACAGTTATATACTATTTATAAATTTTATAAGATATATTATAATTATAAATATTTTATATTTCCTAAGGGAAGTAAATATAAACTGATGAACTTCCATTTCCATTTCCAAACTCACTGAGATGAGGCATGTCCTTACCCGCGTATATCCTCAAAAAGAAATATCTAGGAGGAACCGAATTTGGGATCAATACAACAATTTAATTTTGGGTTGGGACTAAAAATCTAAAAATTTCAATGAAGAAGCAAAGGTCTTTAATAACCCTTTGACTTAACCGAAATGTTTTTTTATTAAAACCAACAAGGTGTTAGTTAAGGTGGTAAGAAGATTCATTTTGTGAGGAGCAGAATGAAAATTCAAGTCCAATAAGGAGGAAAACCTTCAAATTCTGTGGATCGACTGGGATTAATCTCAAATTTAATATATCTAACGTTTCTTATTAAAAATCAGCACTTCACTTGCAAATTAATACTGCACATACAATTCCCTCCAATCTCCAAGATCACGAGTTTAACTCATGTTCTGTGGCATATTTTTGAATAAATTAAAGCTTCCTCTTTGGGTAACATAGAAGAAAGAATGAACCTGAATTTCCTGAATAGTTGCCAGCATCTGCAACACCCTGAGCTGAGTGATCACCAATAACGATGAAGGAAACCAACACATTCAGAGACAGAATCCACGTCAGCATGTTTTCAAGTTTAGAGGAAGAGGGATAGAGAAATGGATTAACGAGAAGCTTAAAATGGTTTGGCAATTATTTCAGAAGCAGGATATGGAGTGTGATTGAGTATAAATAAACACTAAAGAGAAGTTGAGGCCGGCAAGCATATCCATGGTTTGACTATTTATGAATATATATTATAAATTTTATATTTTGATTTGGGTGTTGATATGGACTTGATATTGATGGCATTGTTGGATCAATAATGAGATGATACATTGACTATAATTACTAAAATGTTATATGGTGGAATTATTTATCATAATACCACATTCAACGTTTAGGTCAATCAATCCAATACTTAAAAAAATTATGCTTCTGTTTTTTAAATGCAAGAACCGATTCACGATTTCTTTCTTTAGGTATTCATTCAGTAGAGAAAGGAAGATCCGGTGGAATAATGAATTGACAATGGATCATACATTGACCCTTTCCTCTGATATATATTCAAATAAATGGCACATGTGGTCCTGCCCTAATAACATCTTCTAAAGCATATTCTACTGTGACAAATTCAAACTATACACGTGGTATACAGGCTGTCTCTAACACTCCCCCTCAAACTGAGAGGGTGTTGTCAACAGCCCAAGTTTGCTTTGAAAATAAGAGAACTTGGGGTGAGTGAAAGCCTTAGCAAGACAGTCTGCAATATGATAAGAAGGTATATGTGGAACATCAATATAATAAATCTAGAAAGAACCAGATCACGAACAATGTGTGTATATGTTTGCTCATAGCATGTTGAACCGGTTTAGCAGCAAGAGCTTTTGCGTGGATGTTATCACACCAGATAATTGAAGGCTGTCTAAGCATGAGATCAATTTCAAACAGAAGTGAGTACAACCACTTGATTTCAACCGCTCCATCACCTAGAGCTCTATATCTAGACTCGGTACTGGATCTTGAGACCACCTTTTGTTTTCTAGAGGCCCATGATATTAATGTATTACCCAGATATACACAAAGCCAACCAGTGATTTTCTGTCATTGATGTCAGCTGCACAATATGCATCTGTATAGGCTGTGAGCTTAAGTGTAGACAAAGGTTTAATATGCAAACTATAGCTGTAAGTGCCTTTAAGGTAACGAAGTATTCTCTTAACTCCTTGAAAATCAATGGTAGTGGAATTAGCTAGGAATTGACTCAACTTGACCGAATAAGCTATGTCTGGACGGGTCGACACCAAATACTGCAAAGATCCAATGCCTTTCTGATACAGAGAAGGGTCCTTTCGTACAGGCTTAAAATCATTTGCAACCATCTTTCATTGAGATCTTCCGCAAGCCCTAGATGATGAGTACGGGGGCTTTCTGAGCTCTAACATAAGGTGACTGAGGGAAATGGAAATTTAAACGAATTGATTAATTAGTTAACATCGAAGAAAGATACTATATATATATAGATTATTAATTGATTAGATGCAACAGGAAGGACTTTGGGGAGTACGCGGAAGTGTGTTTCAATTTGTTTGGGGACAAAGTGAAGCATTGGATAACAATTAACGAGCCCCATACTTTCAGTGAGCTCGGGTGTGCGCTCGGGACGACGGCGTCGGGTCAATGCTCCGATTGGCAGAATCTTAATTGCACTGGTGGCGATTCCTCCACCAAGCCCTACATTGTTACCCATAACCTCCTCCTCTCTCATGCCACCGCCGTTCAAGTCTACAGGTCCAAGTTCCAGGCGTCTCAAAAAGGTACGATAGGCATAACCTTGAATTCCTACTGGTTCGTGCCCTTGATAGATAGCCAATCTGATCAGGATGCTGCTTCAAGAGCTTTTGATTTTATTTTTGGATGGTAATTGAGCAGTAGCACGCAGTATTTTCATTTCTCGATTCAAATGGATTCCATGTCCACGTCTAATCTAAGTATATGTGCAGGTTTATGAGACCGTTGGCATATGGAGAGTACCCGAAGAGCATGCAAATATTGGTGGGAAGCCGATTACCGAAGTTCTCGATTGAAGAATCCGAACTTATTAAAGGCTCCTTCGACTTTGTGGGCCTTACACTGCTAATTATGCTGCCGATGCACATAACTCCATTGTTGAAGGCCATATCTCCTACGAAACTGATGCTCACGTCACTTATGCAAGTATGCATGCATTTCTCGTTTCTCATTCTTCATTACTATCTCCATCCTTAACTTATGCTACTATTTCCTTACTCGTGTACATACCTTAATATAACTTGATCTCCATTCTATGTATTGTATGTACGTACGCAGCTGAGCGCGACGACAGACTCATTGGTCCAAGGGTATATACGTAATTTTCCTTCTGTTAGTGCTTCAATCAAGCTGTTGTGCTTAATCTTTTATGTATACACACACCTGCAGGCTGCATCTTCTTGGCTCTATATTTATCCCAGATGAATTAAAGAGTTTCTACGCTGTGTCAAGGTTGAGTACAACGATCCTTTGATATACATCACAGAAAACGGTGAATTGTATATAATCTCATGGCTAGAAATTAGAATGCCTATTCATATCCTTAGCTGCATATATTATAGCCACTTTTTGTTCATTTGTATTATTACAGGTATGGACAAGTTCAATGATGCATCCTGCCATTAGATGAAT
>JANTPZ010084693.1:0-11011 GCA_025593235.1 Vachellia pachyceras
GCTGTGGATGGAATCAAAGTAGGTGTTATCCATTATGGTTTGTATTTATTCATTTTCAAGAGGTTGTTGATTTCTGCCCTTGCATATAATAGTTTACTTGTTGGCAGTTGACGATGCGAGATTGCTTCTTGGAATTCATTACCATGGATTTGGTAATTGGGAAAAGATACGATTAGATGAAAGGCTTGGGCTGATGAAGAAGATTGCACCAGCTGAACTTCATCACCATGAAACTTTCTTGCCACGGGCTCCCAATCTGAGAGATCGAGCTAATGCCCTTTTGGAACAAGTATGGAATTGTGTTAATCTAATTTATTCTTTTGTTTCATCAGTATGTATAATTGGCAAAAGATCACCTACACTCATTTCAATGCTTTTATATGCTTCCTTTTCTTTTGGCATTGGAGCTACTTTTTGACTCATTTTTCTGCTTAATGATTCCGATGCATGAAAATTGCATGAGCTTTGTCAGGCCCTGTTTAGATTATTCTTAGCAGCATCATAGTGTGATTTTTCTTCTCTTTTTTAACCCCCGTGGCACACAAATGTGAGGGTAAAAGCTGAATCAAGCAACATAACTTGTGTGCCACAATGGATCCACTTTTATTTCGTCATGTATTATATGTTTCTCTACAACATTTCTTTGCATGACAGGTGAATCATACCTTAAGACTATGCTATAACATACGAGGTTGTAATGATTCACCTAAGTGGGGCCCCTCTACTCTTTTTTTTTGTTTAGTTGGTGAATGATTTTTTTTCCCAATTACACTGCAACTGCATTGGTTGACCTGTCATATCGTCTTTGTCTTTCTTTTTGGCCATTAATGGCATGAGCTAATTACTGGAGTAAAATTCATCTAGGAACTTGTTGTTCTTGGTGGTAAAAATGCCAATAGTAAAGGGGGACGCAAGTCTTCCAAGAAGGAGAGGGAAAATCTGAATATTTCGGTGGCACGTGGATCAGAGAAAGGAAAATTAAATTCTTCTAAATTTAATGTCCAAATGAGAAAGGATAGATCCCTGAGGCCCCGGAAGATTGAACCAGTAGTAAAAGAAGAGGGTGAAATGTCTGACAATGAAGAAGTGTATGAGCAGTTCAAGGAGGTAAAATGGATGGAATGGTGTCAGGATGTGATGATTGATGAAATGAAAACCTTGAAACGTCTGCACAGGTTGCAGACAACCAGTGCCAATCTTCCAAAGGAAAAGGTAAATTTAGAAATGGCCTCTTATATTAATGTCTTTTTGACCCCCTCCGCCCATAAAGAAAAGAAAAGAAAAATCTGACACCTTCACTACTCATACATTTGTCCTGGTTTTTTCTAGGTGCTTTCCAAAATCCGCAATTACTTGCAGCTTCTGGGGCTGAGGATAGATCAAATTGTGTTAGAACATGAAGAGGAACCTTATAGGCAAGACAGTAAGTACTGTTTCTCGTTCTGAATTTTAATGTTCTTCATTTCTTAGTTATTTTAGCCAACTTGTTAATGTGTTGATCCCATATTTCTTTTAAACCATGTTGGTTTTGTTTATCTTTTGGGATGACTGGCTTTGGCTGAATTTGCTTCCTTGTCATTTACAGGGATGACGACACGATTGTGGAACTATGTCTCTACCTTCTCCCATCTTTCAGGGGAGAGGCTGCATCAGATCTATTCCAAACTTAAACAGGAGCAACAAGATGAGGCTGGGGTTGGTCCCTCTCACATCAATGGGTCAGTATCTGGTCCATTTGGGAGAAACCATCCTAATTCATTCCCTCGCCATATGGAGAGACAGAGAGGATATAAAAATTCGGCTTTCTATCAAATGCCCGAACCAGCTCACAATACAGGGAAATCCGAAGCTTGGAAACGAAGGAGAAGAGGAGAAGGCAGGAGTCATTTTCAAAGTCAGCTACCGTCTCAGAGGGCCGTGAGTAACGGAATCCAGATATCTGACCCTAACTCACTGGGAATTCTTGGGGCTGGACCCTCTGATAGACGTTTTGGTAGCGAGAAACCTTATAGGACACGACCTGGTGGGGTTCCTCCAAGACACGGTTTCTCAGCAGGCATAAAATAGTCACTTATGTTTGGATGAGAATGGCTGATTCTCGAGTATCGGCAGTCTGGCTATTGGTCGTGCCTCTGCATTACACGGCTTCAGCTACTGTATATTCTCTGGAGTATTTTTTTTGGCAACCCATGGGGAATAATGAGATCTTGCAGATCCTTTTTTGGACCCCTCTGGCTGACCTGATGCATCCATAAACATGGGTTTTGCAGCCTTGAACGACGTAGTCGAAGCCAATGATGATCTGGGTATGAAAGGAGTCTTGCGCCCCCCTTTTTCCTCATTGTCAGCCCTTTTATTTTCACCATCCTCCCTTGAAGTTGAGCTCAGCTAAGTGTTTACGTATATAGCGAAAATCTTGAAAGGTTTTTTTTTTTGGGGATCCTTTTCAATCTTTACATTTGATACAGACATGTATTAAGGAATTGTATATTATCAGTTTTGCAATTTAATTGAACTTGCCTGGCCTCATGTAGGATAAAATTATGTCCGCTTATGCATACAGGAATGTATTTTATCTCCAAGATTTTGGGCAACACTTCCAAAGTGATTTCCACTGGTCAATGAAAAATGAATTCTTGAATTTTTTTTCCCGTCCTAGGCTTACGCGTGTATTTGGAAGCAGAAATCTCAAACATTGCCCATTAAAAGTTGATTGCCCCATGTAACGGATTTATGCTCACATTTCTATGTGTAATGACAATTTTAACATCTGCTAGAGTGACTTTCAAGGTATTATTAATTATTGCAGGATAAAATTCGTACGAGTTTCCTTACAGTTAATGGTTTCCCCGATGGGATTCATTATCTACTAATTTTAATACATGCTAGGGTTATTTACCTATAAATGCGAAAGTTTTACTTTTTAGGCATAAAGTTTTATTTATTTCTTGATTTAATTTATTTACATTATCACAGGTTGTCACGTTTGTTACCTCAAACACTTGTTGAGCTATTCACGTTCATTTATTATTCAGTGCAAAGTTCTAGACACGTACGTGTGTAACTAAGGAGAAATATCCAATGGGATAGGAGCTTTTTACTTTGTCCTATATATTTTTTTAATATTTAATGCAAATAAGAATCTCAGTAGCACCAAAAAAAGGGTGAAAGCGAGGTGTTGAAGTATGATTGGAAAATGAAAATGAACCCTACAATGAATGGAAGCACGTGATGGCTTAATAAAGGACCATCCAAACTTCATTAATAAAACAATTAGGACTCTGGACAGGATTTTGATCCAACAAGGTAGCTGAATCACATCCCTCTCACCTGTTTGAATCAACCATAGATCAAATCTCATACTGGGAAGTCATGAGAGGGAAGAGACTTGGCTTTTGCACTTGCTATCAGAAAACAGAAAAGAAAGAGCAATTCATAAGAGCACGGGATAACCAATGAACTGCTAGGTGTCACGGAGCCATTACCCTCTCCCCCAAAAGAGCTCTTTTAGGGGAGAGGGTAATGGCCCCGTGACAAGTGGTATCAGAACCAGCCCTGAGCCTTCGGTCTCTGGTGGACCCTCCGGACACCGGCGAGGTTGCCGGTGGGCCCCGCGGCGAGGCTTGGGAGAATGTCAACCCATTTTAACTACATCGGAGAGAATGTCTCTCCCGGATTGGCTGGGGGAGAATGTCAAAGTCCCACATCGGAGAGGCTTGGGAGGGTGCTGGGCTATATAAGCGGGCGCGCTGCACGCCCTCATGAAAGCTCTTTTGGGGGAGAGAGTAATGGCCCCGTGACATAGGGTAGACGCTAATGATCCTGAGCTTACAGCAAGATTGAACCGCAAACTTCCTCTAACAGCATTCCTATAAATTCTTTCTCCCACTCAACCTCAGGCATTACTATCACTTAACTTTCTCTCATTTCCTTCTCATACGCTCAATCACTATGATTTTCTCTTGTTTCTATTCCTTCCTCAATGAAATGTGTTATGGAAGCTGCAAAATCAGTTGATGCTATACATACTTGATTTTCCTTTTAGTTTGGAATTTGCAACTTATAGTTAATGCCTATAACTATATGTAAAAGTCGACTATTTAGAATGAATTGAAGGTATACAATCTCAAAGTAAGTCTTATTTAATTTGTTTAAGCTATTTTGAGAATGAACTAATTAACAGTATTATGATCTTAATTCCTATGGACTTGGCTTACTTGAATTAAAATATTGAAGCCTTCCAAGTGTAAGGCCTTGAAGTCGGTTTCTGTTGTCAGTTCCTTGTAAAATTTGAATCCAAGTCTTTTATAATCTAGGGTACTTTTTGTTACAGCTTATCCTTATGAAAGATGATACTTAACAACCAAAGATTTTGCAGCTTAATGGTATGGTATTTCAAGTGGAAAGTTATAGTTTCGATCTGCCATTGTAATCACAGGTTGTTAATGCCTGCCCTTTAAATAAAAAAATAATGCTCAACAGCGAATACATTTAAAAGTTTTGGGTTTAAAGAAGCAACATTCCACTGCCAAAAGAGGCTTAAATTTTTATCCTTTTGGGTGTTTGGCCATTGATGGAGCAACAAACAATAGTTTATTACGAAGCACTCCTTCATAACGAGTCATGTAAGTTTCCAATGCATAAATATTTAGTTAAACGAATGCTTACTGCTGCAGCAAATATGTCAGAGAGATCTTAAGGACACGGTAGAGTTAAATTGATCTGTGCTACTGTGTCCTTTGCTTACATCTGTGCTAGACAAGGACTTCTGTATCACTCTCATGATTCTTGTGCCACCATATTCATTAATGATCTCCCTTTCAAATTCTTCTGCCAAGCTGGTGGTGGAGGATTTTAACTACCCCGCTTGTTGTTCTTCTTCTTTATCTTCATTTCAATAGCCTTAATCCACTCTTCATTGCTCATGGTTTCTGCCACTTTACTCTTGGTGCATCAGTTGTTCTTGAAGATTGATCGAACCAAGAGTCCAGCACTTTTTGTCCTCTTTTTGCTACACAAAGAAAAGAATCAAATAATAGGAACTGTTACAAAAAACACTTTTAAGGGTAATTGGGAATCATATAGTTCATCATTTCAAATAAAGATATTATCTTTTCTCAAATCTTGATGGCTAGGCTTTGTTATCTAATACTTTTATCATGTATCTTTGAGGGAGACCTGATCACATAGCTGGTGAGATTTTTCTCATTATGTTGTCTCCTCTCCACAAATCTCATAGAATTCATCTTCCTTTTGACCACGTTGTTATTGCCACCCAAGTTAGACTCTATGTTGATAATTTTTATTGGCCGAATCATATTTTTTTAGCAGCAACAGACGCAACTAATCTAAGCTTATCAAAAGAGCTCATATTATGTTAACTTTATTTCATGCCTTCAAAATCCTCCATGGTCAACAGATTAGACACTATCGCTTCTTACATTTCAAACAAGAACATCCCATTTCTAATTAAAGAGAGTTTCAGATAAGTCTATGTTTGAGAATGTTTTTGTTCCCTCAAATTGAAAGCAACCCATCAAAAATCATATAAAACATCAAGAGCACAACGTAACAAAAAAATACATGTTCTGGAGCACTATCTACGCAACAAGGAATTCCGTATTCAGATCGGATCATTCAAAGTATAAGAACTTTGAGTTTACTCTACTTGAAGTAAAAGATACAAATAATCACTAGAATCTAATATATAGATCACAAAATATCTATACAAGAGTTAATTGCCATCCCACACTAAAATCTAAAAGCTGACAGACACTACAAAACCCAAAATAATCTTTTTGTAAAGAAGAACACACACAGTCTCCAAAAGAATCAATTCAGCAGAAGGGTAGCTGATTTAGAACTATATAACACAATTTTATGCCAAGAAATGATAAATTTTTAAGGTCCCATTCAATAAATACGAAGGAAAGTTAATACCTTTCCACCACCATTCTATCCCCAAGCCTTGCATCTAAAAGGTCAATGATTTCGAGTTTCATTCATTTTTCCCATTCTGTTCCGTTTCACAAAGTCAATTGACGTAATAACAAGACATGCGAAATATGGGTGCTCACAAATTTCTCCAAACGTGTATGAAGGAAGGATCGTTCTTTTCTGGTTTCCTCAGCTGGTTGGATGCTCTGTTTCTGTGAAATAGAAACAGAGAGTATTTTATTCTGCGTATATATAACACCAGACTTCGGCACCATAAGAAATTTGAAATTCACAGATATTATTATAAGAACAAGAAGAACTTACCTCGCAAGCAAGTGGGAAGGAAGTTGAAGTGTGACTGATTCTCTGTTCGTTTGTGGCTTCAGAATGCAGAAATGAGTTCACTTTTCAACTTTCTTGACTGTGAAACTGAGTGATCGTTAACATGGTGCTCCATGTCATTTTCCAATTTTGTTTAGGTCGTTGCCTTGCTTATTCTTTTTTGTTTATGCCTTTAGATGATTAACCAAGCTATTTTTCTAGTTTTCCTACTGTACTGCTCTTAATGGCTTATTATAATATGTAATTATCATGTTCATGGGCTTTTGATTCTTTGACTTCTTGCAGAATCTTTGTTGTTTTATGGTTTGTGATTTAGTGATTGTTGGAGAGGTTGCAAACTTTGTTGCATATGCGTTTGCCCCAGCGGTTCTAGTTACGCCGCTTGGTGCACTGAGTATCATTGTGAGGTAGCTGCCTTACCTTTTTTTGCTCCATTTAATTAATATTTGCAAGTCTTTCCTTTTACATTGTAAATTAACATTATTATACTCTATTGATGCATGACTGTGAAATGTGAATGCTATCCTCCAGTGCGGTTTTGGCTCACTTTGTTTTAAAAGAGAGGCTGCACGCACTTGGACTGTTGGGCTGTGTGATGTGCGTTGCTGGTTCTGTCATTATTGTCGTTCATGCTCCTATTGAGCGTACTATCACATCTGTTCAGGAAATATGGAATATGGATACCCAAACCGGTTAGAATACACTATTGTTTATATGTGAAGATGATTATTTTATATTTCTTGGTTAACATTTATATTTCTTTCATTACAGCATTTCTGGTATACGTGTGCTCGGTAGCAGTGCTGGTTTTCATTTTGGTCTTCCATTTTTCACCACGATGTGGCCATACCAATGTACTAGTTTTCACTGGCATTTGTTCTTTGATGGTTTCTCTTTCTGTAAGTAACTGAACATATTTCTCTCAATTTTTTGGCTGATCTGAGCTTGATGTATTTGTTTCCTCAAAATATCTTGTTCAACAAACAGTGTTACTTGATCTCATTTTCAATGTGATCTTATTTTGGCACCTGTGTTATGGTAAAGGGTTACATAAAAAGATTCTTAACCTGCATGAAAATTAATTTTTGATGCTACAAAGTGCTCAAATTTGTCAAATCTCTTTACTCCTTGGCTCTCTTATCTCTCCATTTTTATGGGAAAAGTGGGACGTATATGTGAAGAATCTTTCTCTGGTCCAAATCCAACGATTGATGAATATTTATTAAAGCTCTCTCTCTCTCTGGAGTTTTTTTCACCCCTTGCTGTGCACTCAATCTGGAATGATGAATTGTATGTCCGAATCTTTCTTTACCACCCCTAGCTTCTGAGACTGATCCATATGAAATTGTTTCAAATTTTCAGGTAATGAGTGTCAAAGCCCTTGGAACTTCATTGAAGTTAACATTTGAAGGGGCGAATCAATTGGTTTACCCTGAAACATGGTTCTTTATGCTGGTTGTGGTTACAGGCGTCGTCACTCAAATGAATTACCTTAATAAGGTTAGTTACACTATGTGCCTTGAGATAAGTCTGGTCGCCTTGGACTGCTTTTGGAACTTCTCTGAACCAACAAAACTGCTTTTTTGCCTTGAATATAATATATACTTATTTTCTTAACTGTTAATGACCTTTTGGTGGAAGTCCCAATCTTAGAGGAAGCATTAAGATGGAATGTCTTACCTTTGTAATTAATTATTATTTTCAAGGACCATTTCATCTCAAAAACTAAGCTGCCAGGAGGGGGTCCAGAAATGCTTTTAATATAACAATTATTTAAGTACATTTTTCTCCCTTTATCTATATGAGAGTGGACATTATAATGTACACATTTTCTTCATCGTGATGGGAAGCTTTCAGCAATGCTGATATTGCTCCTGCTCCTGCTCCTCCTTCTGTTTTTGTTCTTTTCAACTATACCTTGTGCCTACAAATTTGACAATACATGATTCTCCTAATCTTTCCTTACAACATACTTTTTTTTTTTGAAGCATAATAAATATCGAAACAGTTCTCTTGCATGGGTGCAAATGAAGTACATAATTTAGTCTGAATGCTTTTGATAGTCTTGATATTTGATATGATTCATATCAGTGATATTGTGAGGAGGAGCTGTCTCGATAACTAATAGGAATGGGTGCATTTATTGTTGCGAAGATTTATGATTTTTCCAGTTAATAGGTGCTGAAGGGAGGTCATGGTAGAACCTGAGTCACAACTCAAGGCAGTAGAAGGCTGAATATAGAAGAAAAGGCATAATATTAACAAGAAGAAGGGACTTAAAAGCTTCAATGTCTGTTGGGCTTGTCACAGGGGAGATTAGGAGGTTACTAATCTCTGAGTTAGAAGGGGGACACTATAAATAGGGAGATATATTGGTATAATGGGTGTGGTATGGATTCGGTATACTTCTAAGTACATAAATACAATTTATCATGAATCAAATGGAATCAGACCTGTGTTTCTGGCCAAACAGTGTTGCTGTAAATTTTATCCAGAGGGCATTGCTGGAAACTTCATTACACAAATGCCACAGAGATCTTGAGCATAGGATGGATCTCCATGAGGCAATAATCAAGGAAGTTTTCACACAATTGTAGCAGAATAGTCTTGACATCGGTGAAGCAATATAAGGGTAGAAGCGAAGCGCACATGGCTGAAGGAATCATAAGGACTTTTCCTTTTTTTTTGAGCTTGAGGGTCTTTTATATTAACACATGTAGCTAGAACACACATGAAAATAAAACCATTTACAGTCATTCAAAAGACTTGTGAATACTTTAAAACTCTTGACCATTTACTCACAGTTTTTGATCCCATGTCAAAAACCACTTCAACTTCAAAGCTTAGTCTGTTCATATCTAAGTCCATGAATAGTTTTATTATAAGTTATAGCATATTCATATATGTAAAATAAGTAACGTTTTGTTCATAAATATTCTTTCACTGGCAATAATGGCCATCCCCAAATATTAGTTCTTTGGTTTCTGTTTTATCTTGCTGCAAATGATGTTTTTGCATTTGTTTGTTAAATTTTCTTTATATGTACTTGTATAGTTCACTATCTTTGAGGTCTTTCATTTGAAGTAGTTTTAACAAGGCGTGTTCTAATATTTCAGGCTCTTGACACCTTCAACACTGCCATTGTGTCTCCTATATATTATGTGATGTTCACCACACTTGCAATCTTGGCCAGTATAAAAATGTTTAAGGTATTACCGACTTGTTATGCGGAGGATGCTGAAGAATTTGCATGATCTATAAATTTGAATCATTAGCTCAATATCAACCCACCTTGTACCTACAGGATTGGGATGGCCAAAGTATTGCCGATATTGCATCAGATATATGTGGATTTATTGTTGTGCTCGCTGGCACCGTTTTATTGCAGGTGTCCAAGGACTATGAGAGAAGCCCTTCTTTTGGAGGTGTGAAAATCTGCTCCTACCATTCATCTCTCTTGCCATTGCCAATATCAAGATGCTTCCTCTATAAGACCTTGATTGTTATGGCGTTAAGGTTCAATTTTGCTCGGAATTTTGTCATTGAAGCTGTGGGTATCCAAAAGCCTTTTTAGGATCAATGTTCCTCTAGAAGTGTTGAAAAAGGAGCAAAGTCTCCTTAACCGTTAAAAAACTAATATTATACATTTTTAATGCTTTTGGGCCGAGATTGATTAGAAAAAAAAAAAAAATTGGATACCCGCAGCTCTTATGTGAAAACTTTTGAGGCAAAATTAGATTTTAACCCGTTGATATGTTGTCTTTCTCACTCTGCATGTGTTCAAAATTTGCAGGTAGCAATTCTGCACTCTTATCACCTTCATTATCCGCCCAACTTTGTTCTGGCAATGGGGAATTATACAAGCTAGCGGATGAAAATGTGGCCCCTTCTGAGGTTATGAGCTTAAAGAAGGCAAGAATCAGATTAGACGGTTTTATCATCTGGTTTAATAAGAGTTTTTAATTCATTCAGTCGTGGTGGAAGAAGACAAAGCCTGAACTCTAGAGAATCCAAAGGAAAGGCCTATCAGATGGTAATGGAACCAGCTATTACTAAAATCATGGTTTTCATGGGTAAATTCCTGAACAGTGAACACATTCTGTTTAAAATCAATGAGCATCTCAGGAATTTAGGGTTATGGATTTGGAAGATGATTCAAGAACTGAAATTACAACAATGTTCATGTTGTTCAGGCTAGTTGCTCATTCATAACAGTGTTCATAGTTGCTGGGTTCTGATGAAAAAGGTTTGCCTCCCTTGTGAAATTGGGAAGAGGGACAAAAAATTATTGGATTTTTTTTAAGACTAGCTTGATCATGAGAGGATTTGTTTTTGAAGAAGTTAAAAAAAAGTGATTAGGGATTATTACCGCGGGTTTGTTTGTAAAGTATTTTGTGGTGTACAGGGAATCAAGCAATTTCTATTCATTTTAATTGTTTTCCCCATTTGTGAAAAAGAAACATTCTTTTCTTTTTAATTGGTGAAAATGATACTCTTCCTCCTTGACCATAAATACTCCCATGACCATTTCCAATGATCTTTAATATAAGGTAATTTCTATCCTTTTTTTTCTAAATTCTTAAGTAAACAATCTGTTAATTAACGAAACATCTTCTACTTAATGAACTTCTTTGAGGATAATTGTAAAATTTTAAAGTTTTAACTAATTTAGACTAAACTTCTTAATTCTATTGCAGCATACATTTATGAGAAATTGGTGTAGTAGCTTGGT
>JANTPZ010084699.1:0-10450 GCA_025593235.1 Vachellia pachyceras
ACAAGATAAATCTTTCTGCCTTGAAATTCAAACTGGGTTCTGATTGAATCTCTTGTCAGACCAGCTTCTGGACCCACAAGAACACGATCTTCTTGTAACAATGTATTTAGTAAGGTTGATTTCCCAACATTGGGGCGTCCCACAATAGCTAACTGCAATGGAAGTTGACTTTCATCGACCTCATTGGAACAGCTGTCCTCACTGTAGCTATCATCCTGAGTTCCTTCATCCACGATTATTAAAAATTGAATCAATGCAAGACAGAAAGATGGCAAAGCAACAATTAACTTAACCTTGATGAGATCAAATTTGCATATTCCTCATGTGAGAAAAGATGATAAAAACATTATGGCTTAACAACCTGCTCCAACGGATAGAAAAGACACATATATCACATGCTGATCAAAGCTTAAAACCTATACAATTAACGGGCATAAGATAATCACGTGGTAATCACATTTTTATCATCAGATTGCAAAAATCCACTCTGTAACTGGGGTTTATCTTACCATTTAAGACTTGAAGCATATAATCCTCTAGATCAGGCCTAAGTGACTGATACAAGTCAGGCATACCCAACCCAGTCTCCGCAGATATGGCAATAGGATCCCCAAATCCTAATCGGTACATTTCAGAAGCAGCTACCATGAGAGAACCACTAGCATCAAAGAGTGATTCACATTTGTTCATCACTATAATAGGTTTAATTTGAGGTGCGTGTTTGCGCAGCCATTTTCCAACCTCCAAATCAAGAGGATGAAGTCCAAATCTGGTCAGAAAAGTCAATAATAAAGAGAAAAAATATTCAAGAAATCAGAATTAGCACTTTGCAATGAAGAGTTGCAATTCAAAATTGTAAGGATCAGTGACAAGACGTTACTTACATTTCAAATATGAAATACAGGAGTGTTTTTTTATTTCTTCAAATACATTAAGTTTTACTGTTCATATCGCACAATCACTCCTAAGATCCCATAAAATATCATAGATCATCATGCCAGACAGCAAATCCAGCCACACTCCATCGGTCATATTTCACACAAATAAACTCATGCAAAAAGGCTTACACAGTTCATATTTAAAACCAACCTTCCATCGGTCAGGAAAATTGCAAACTGAGACCTAGATAATACACTAGCAGTCATTCCTGCTGTTCTGTGAAGGATTGACCCTGAAGTCGCTTCTGCTTCTAATCCAGCTGAATCTAACACTTTAAATCTTAAGTCACCCAACTTCGCAACCCCTTCCCGTATGTCCCGGGTAACATGATCATCAGGTGTGTTATACACCAGAGCCTCCCTTCTCCGGATCAAACTAGAAGTTATCACCCAGATAAAAATGTTATAAGAATTCAATGATGAATGGCTTGCCTTAATTGACTGCAAACTAAGGATACGCCAAAAAAGGAACTCACCGGTTAAACAATGCTGACTTCCCTACATTAGGGCGACCAATGATCATAACAACAGGAAGCTTGGCAATTTCAATTTTAGTGAAATCCACCGGTTTTTCATAGGTTTTCTTGGAGACTAAACCATCACCGGAATCAACACAAGACTTCTCAAAACAACCTATCGTGGTACAATCATCAACTAAGTCAGCAGAAGACTTCACCGAATGATTTGCAGTTTCAGTAGCATGCAAAACAGATTCAATCAGTTTATCCCCAGCAATGGTACAAAAACCCCTGTCATGCAGAACCAAACAAGAAGTACGAATAGTTGAAATAATCAAGCCACAATTCCCATCCAAATGGTTTGCTGCAGAGCCATTTATGAGCAAACGATTAGAAGGTTGTCCTGCAAAGCAACAGGCTTTACATCATCAAATCAGTTTAACCCATTTCCTCTAAAAAAAAATAACATGATCTTCAATTACTCTTGGAAATCATAGTCTGATAACAGACCAGGAAGCATACACCAAAAAAGAAAACGGAAGGAGGATAGGTCACATACCCAAGATAATTTTGGCACCGAAAGACTGCCTGTCTCTGATAGAACCGGATATTAAGTTACTGAAGTTTTTCTGTAAAGAAGTACTTGCATATAATAGACCAGAACCATAAAACCTCCGGACCAAAATGGCTCCCAACAATAAATGAGACATCATAAATATCAGCTTTTACATCGACAAATAATCAGCCCAAGAAATGCTTCTGCCAAAGTCGCATGCTCGTATTATTATGCCATATATGCAATAAAGCAATGACCCCCAAACAATGTAAGATTGAATTTTTACTTCGAACCTCAACTTTTTATTCCACTGTTAAGTCCCTCTTCAGTTGTTCCACTAGGTCCACCACAATTCTTGAACGTGGAAGCTGTCACCCTAAAATGTTGGACTTCACTTAGTTATACTCCTGTTCTATGAAGCCCGCGAAGGAGGTGGCTCATTAAGATTCTGCAAACTGCAAAGCCCCAGGTTACATACTTCTTTAGTGCCTTTGTTGCCCCTGCACAAACGAGGAAAGAGATGAACGATAAAGAATTATCACGTGCCTTTTGTTGCTCCAGCGTCGTCTCTGCGTGTCTTCTGCTCCTGCGACTCAAGTCGTTCGCCGCTTGTTCCGCCGCCGCGGCGCCGCTTGTCACGCCGCCTGAGGGAGAGGAAGAAACGAGAAAGTGTTTGTCGTTTGGTATATACAGTTTTGGGATTTATTGTTTTGTGTATGCTGGACAAGATGATTGAAAGCAGGATTTTGATCAACAAAGGCCATGTAAATGAAATGAGAAGGATTTTGCCGGGGGGAAAACAAAGAGAGAGAGAGATATACGGGAAAGGTTTTTAATATATAATGGGAGATTTATTGTAAATTCGTAAGGTAGAAAGTTATTTATGAAAAGATCTCAAGAGTTTGTCAATGATAAGTTGAGAAGTATCATTGATAAGTGGAGCAGCTGTCATTGACAACTCTCAAGACCATTTCATAAATAAATTCATTCCTTAGAACCTTACAATAAATCTCTTATGTACAAACCATAAATCACTAAAACCCTTTTGGATCTATCCGATACCCGACCCCGAAAATTAGAATGACCACCTTACCAAAATGGTTTAACATCTAAATTTACTTGAAAATTTTCACTAAAGAATGTTGGGTGGATAAAAGTTTTGGGTTCAATAACGTTTCGTGTGTTTGAGAATTTCGTTAGAAAAAATGAGTTATGGATTTC
Source organism: Vachellia pachyceras (assembly GCA_025593235.1). NCBI lineage: Eukaryota > Viridiplantae > Streptophyta > Magnoliopsida > Fabales > Fabaceae > Vachellia > Vachellia pachyceras. The sequence goes on from JANTPZ010084699.1 coordinate 3,174, forward strand.
AAGATAAATTTAGGGATTTTGATATGTTTTTTTACGGATTTTAATATTTTTTTACCGATTTTGAGATTTTTTTCTTATCTTTGTTTATATGCCCATTAGGAAAACGGGATTCCCAAACATGCACTTCTTAAATTTTCAAATCGTAACAATGTTACCTCACTGTTATCTAAATTAAATTTGATCGTTAGTTGATTAAATATACCGAGTTGTTAAGTCTACGTCATTAACATAATCCTTTTCTTTTGTTGGTTAGAGTGCAAATTTGCTTTAAAAGTTTTCATTTAAGAACATTGGACATTGGAAATTTGTTTTGAGTTAAATGTCACCTTAATTCAGTGCAAATTTTCTTTAAAAGTTTCCAAATTGTAGTAATGATCTCTTAACGATCAACTTCTCATTTGCGTTAAACTATGGTAACTATTACATGTAGCCATGTTTGGTTGAATACCATGATTTTTCATCAACATAATCCCAGGGTTACAGAGAAATTTAAAAAAAGGATATGTTAATAATTATAAGAAACTCTTCAAAAGTTATTCATTTATGAGGTTAGGGGCAGGGTTCAATAAACCAGATCCAATATTGAACTGGGTGAGACAGTGGTTCAAGGGTTAATTGGCTATACCGTTGTATTAAAATAATATAATTTATTATATTTTATTTTAAGATATTAATGGATAAAACCTATAATATTATTTTATTTTACCCATATTTTAAATTTTTAAAGTTTAATTAATTACCAATGATAAAAACAATTGGAATAAAATGAATTGTATTATGTCATCATGAGGTAATTTGTTTAAATGGATAATAGAGAATTAGATGTTACTTTTGTTACCGTATTTTTTAAACAAATCCGTGAACCACTTCATCCCACTTTGACTACATTTTTCAATGTTTTTAATTTTTAAGATTTTTTAAACAAAGAGGTGAATTGATTCGAATGGGTTGATCGGATCAACATGGTCCCTGGCTTACTGTTCACCGGCTTACTGTCTAATCAGCCTAAACCAACCATTAAAATATGTTTTTCCCCTCCAGTTATGAGTTTAAGATATTTACAAATAAAAAATTCTAAAAGGAATCCAAAATAAGGGATGTATCATGGACATGTCCACATATGCAATATTCACAATAATTAAAAAATAATTTTCACTTTCAATTATAATTTCTAAATGGATTAAAGTGCATCTTTACTCCTAGGAGTTTTCTTGAAGAAACAATATAGCCCTAAATGTCTTTAGAGGTGCAATTCCACCCCAAAAGTATAAAAATATAGATATGTTATCCTGATTTAATGAAAAGAAATCAACCTAGATAAAAGAACAAATCGACAAAAACATGAAAACATGAAGCCATTGTATGAAACTTTAAAGAAACACCAAAATCCCAAACACACTCCAAGTAATATGAATTTCCATACCTCTTTAGTCTTGACCAATCTATGCTCCGGCCTCTTATTCAAGATGCCTCATCCTTAATTTAACAGCAATGTTAGCTTTCCAATCAATCAGGGCAACATTACTATGTTTTTGTATTTCTACGGCAACATTATTTCTCCAAAAAATTTCAGGGCAATTGTAGAAGTTAGCTCAAGCAAAATATTAGGCCAAAGTGTAAAGGGGTCCAAGTGGCCCATTAAGCATTGAGTTATTGTGCTTAGTCTGGAGTGTATCTGCAATATATATCAGCACACACACAACGCTCATATGTATGAACTATTATTCCTATTGAGAATGAATACATTTTTTCTGGAAACATATCAGTAGCTCACTGCTCTTCATGGTATCAGAGCTAAGGCTGAGATCCAAGGTTCATCGTCCAGCTGGTTGTGGATGGAGCAAAGTCAAGATTGACGGCCCATCTTCAAAGAAAAGCCATAAAGAAAAGGGAAAGTGTACTGGAAAGGAGAAGGTCCGCCTGATAGCTCACACCCATCGGGTCATAACACATAAGACCCAATCTTGAAGACCATCAACTAAGTCTGGGCACCCGAAATTGTGTCCAACCTTTTGAAGTTTAAAGAAAAAAACAAAGAAGAAAATTCAATTCTCCTATCGCGAATACAGGCAAAAGACCTACCCTCAGTCCATTGAACGAAACCCTAGCACTGGAATCCTCTTCTTTGACGATGAGATCCCTGCTGTGCAACTGCAAGATCTTTGCTCGGAAACGATGGTGGAGAAGAAGGATATCGATGACACCAGCGCTAATGAGGTAAATTTTAGTCACCCTCTTTTTCTCCATCCGTCTGACATGTAAGGTACTCCCATCATCGCACAGTCGCTCATCAGAGGAGCAAATTACACCCTGTGGAGTCGAGCCATGCGTCTTGCTCTGCAGGGGAAGCGCAAGCTTGGTTTCATTGACGGCACCTATACTAGAGACTGTCAAGATGAGCTCCTGCGAGATCAATGGGATTGATGTAACGCATTTGTGCTTTCTTGGATTCTCAACTCAGTTTCACAAGAACTCCAAAATAGGCTCATATTCTTCCAAGACGCAAGGTCCGTATGGGTCGATCTGCAGGAGCGTTTTGACAAGGTAACAGGGTCACGGATTTTTGCTCTTCATCACGAAATCTCAGACTTGCGTCAGGGCTCCTCTACTATATCGAGTTACTACACGAAACTGAAGGAGTTGTGGGAGGAGCAATCTGCAATTCTCCCATTGCCTTCCTGTCAGTGTGCTACTGCCAAGGAGTATGCAGAGTGCACACAGCAGCTGAAGTTGCTGCAGTTTCTTGTTGGGCTAAACGAATCTTTTACCGCTACAAGAAGCCAAATATTACTCATGAGTCCCCTTCCCAGTATCAATCAAGCATTTGCGATGATTGCAGAGGATAAGGCACAACGAGTCATTATGAGCATTGGGAAGAATGGAGCGTTGGACGGAGTGGCGATGGTTGCCAAAGGGAGAGGGCGTGGTCAAGGTAGAGGCAGAGGAGGCACACCACCAGAGTGTGCATATTGCCATAAAAAGGGCCATGTTAAAGATAAATGTTGGCATCTTATTGGTTTTCCCTCCGATTTTAGGGGGAACAGAGGAAAGAATGTGGAAGACTCAGCTAATGTAAGTCAATCGGTGGATAAAGAAACAAGTGATATACCAACCAAGGTAGTAACACCTACCTTGACCCAGGAGCAATATAAGAGGCTCCTTGATTTTTTGAAGAAGGATGTAGAAGCAATGGCTGGAGCTCATGCCCTTATGGGTACAGGTTTGGCCAATTCCTCATTTTTTGGCAGAATGTGTATTAATTGGGTAATAGATTCAGGAGCTACTACACATTTAGTTAGTGATTTGAGTTTACTTGATAAATGTGATACATATGCGGACCCATTGCCAATATTCAATTTCCAAATGGTGAAAAGATAGCAGTGACACATGTAGGCATAGTACGTTTTTCTAATGGCTTTCATCTTGATAATGTGTTTATATGCACCAAAGTTGCAATTTAATTTGATATCTGTGTCTAAATTGACCAAAGAACAACAATGTCTAGTTGTTTTTTCCCTGATTTTTGCTTAATGCAGGGCCTTCAGGGTGGAAAGATGAAGGCGACTGGTAGATTAGTCGAGGGCCTTTACATTTTACAATGTACTGATGCAGCTATTTCTTCTGGTTCTGCAGTTTTGCCCTCTGTTTTTTCTTCTGTTATGAGTGCAACTGTTAGTGCTCATAAGTCACATATTGTAAAGCTGTTTCACCATCGTTTGGGGCATGCACCCTATTCAGTTTTGAAACATTTGAATGTTGTCCCTGCTTTGTATACACCAAATGAGCCCTGTGACATTTGTATGCAATCTAAACGAACTAAATTGCCTTTTGCTCCTAGTTGCATTAAAACCAAAGGTTGTTTTGACTTGCTTCACATGGATGTGTGAGGACCCTATAGGACACCCATACATCAAGGACATCAATTTTTTTCTCACTATTGTGGACGATTTTTCTAGAGCCACTTGGGTTTTTTTTGTTGCACCATAAATCTAATGTTCTTATGAATGTTAAACATTTTTTGTCCTATATTTCCACACAATTTTCATCTTGTGTTAAACGAGTGCATACTGATAATGGGACTGAGTTTGTCAATTTTGATATGAAAACACTTTTTTTAGATAATGGTATTCTTCATGAAACTACCTGTCCCTATACCCCACAACAGAATGGGATTGTTGAATGTAAACATCGAACTTTTATGCAACTTTCTCGCAGTTTGATTCTTCATTCTGGGTTTCCCATCTACTATTGGGGTGAATGTGTTAAAATAGCTATTTACTTAGTTAACCGACTGCCCTCATGCATTCTTGGGTTTAAAACACCCTTCGAAAAACTTTATGGATTTGCCCCTAAGTTTGAAAATTTGCGTGTTTTTGGTTGTTTGGCGTATGCCACTGACCTTACTGTCCATGACAAGTTTTAGCCCCGCTCTCATGCTTGTGTTTTTTTTTTGGGATTTTCCCCTGGTCAAAAGGGCTATCTTTTGCTTGACTTGCATTCCCATAGGTTGTTGGTCAGTAGGCATGTTACTTTCTTTGAAGATAAGTTTCCTTTTCGTGATTGCATGCCACCTACCCAAAGGGGAGTCCCTAATGATTTCAAGCGTATGTTTTATTTTGATGCTTTAGAGGATGAATCTTGTTCAGGTGCAGATTCTTGTGACACAAATCCACTTGCACCTGTAAACACTTCAAGTGAAAGGGAGAATGCAGTATTTTCAGGTGAACAGCCTCTAGGAGATCCAGCCTCACTCCCTCCTCCAGTTTCACGTGCTAGTAGGGACAGAAGGCCTCCAATTTGGGCCAAAAATTATGTTTGTAATCTGGCCCATGAGGGGATTGCTCACAGGAAGGGAGGTAACTGTTTATATCCAATTGAACACTATATAGGCTATTCACATGTGTCACCATCACACTTCTGCTTTCTAATGAGTGTTGATTCTGTTGACGAGCCACGTAGTTATGAGGAGGCAGCTAAAAACCCTGAGTGGATCAAGGCAATGAACCTAGAAATAGAAGCCCTAGAAAATAATAAAACATGGGGCATAGTCCCCTTACCGAAAGGATAAAAGGCAATAGGGAGTAAATGAGTTTACAAGGTCAAGTATAAGTCAAATGGGGAAATAGACAAATACAAAGTACGGTTGGTAGCAAAGGGTTACACACAGCGAGAAGGAATTGATTACCATGATACCTTCTCACCGGTGGTTAAAATGGCCACTGTAAGGATTATCTTGAAAATTGCGGCTGTGAATAATAGGAGTATATTTCATATGGATGTGCATAACGCGTTTTTACAGGGGGATCTAGATGAAGAAGTGTACATGTCTATACCCCAAGGCTTTCCAAGTGAGGGGGAGAATATGGCATGTAAATTGAAGAAGTCACTATATGGCTTAAAGCAAGCCTCAAGGCAATGGAACCGAAAACTGTCCTTGGCATTGCTCCAAGGTGGCTTCAAACAGAGCAAACATGATTATTCTCTCTTTATTAAATCCTTTGATGATGAAATTGATTTAGTACTTGTGTATGTTGATGATTTATTGGTCACAGGAAGTTCTAACAGTAGAATATGTGAAGTTAAGGCATTTCTGCATGAGCACTTTAAAATTAAAGACTTAGGAGATGTGAAATATTTTATAGGAATTGAAATGATGAGATTTGATAAGGGATCGCTTTATCTCAGCGGAAATATGTGCTAGACTTGCTTTCTGACACAGGTATGAGTGGATGCAAGCCTCTCAACTTGCCAATGACACCCAACTTGAGATTGAGGTCATATGAGGAAGGAAAAGATAGGAAAGAAGATTTGTTGAAGGACCCGGAGAGATACAGGAGGCTTGTAGGAAGGTTAATTTATTTGACTGTTATCAGGCCTGACATTTGTTTTGCTGTGCAGGCCTTGAGTCAATACATGCACAACCCAACTAAGGCTCACATGGCAGCAGTGTTTAATGTCGTCCGCTATTTAAAACAGAGCCCAGGAGTTTGTGTCCTCATTAGCTCCAAAGGGAACCTTGAACTGGACTGTTTTTGTGATTCAGAGTGGGGGCATGCCCAACTACCTGCAGGTTCGTGACAGGTTATCTCTTGAAGCTGGGATGATCACTCATCTTATGGAAAACAAAGAAACATGCAACAGTTTCCAGGTCTTCAACAGAGGCAGAGTATAGAGCCCTTGGTTCAGCAGTGGCAGAGGTCGTGTGGGTAAAAGGATTACTCAAGGAATTGAATATTGATCATTTGCCACATGTAGAAGTTCACTGTGACAGCAAGGCAGCAATTCACATAGCCAACAATCCAGTCTTTCATGAAAGGACCAAGCACATAGAGATTGATCTCCATTTTGTGAGAGAAAAGTTGCAGAGCAAGTTACTTTGTCTAAGGCATGTCAAATCTGCCAGCCAAGAGGCAGACCTTCTTACTAAAGTTGTTAGCAAACATGTACAGGGTAGATTACTTAGCAAGTTGAGTGCTTTGAATTTTTACAAGCCTCAACTTGATGGGGAGTGTAGAAGTTAGCTCAAGCAAAATATTGGGACAAAGTGTAAAGGGGTCCAAGTGGCCCATTAAGCATTGAGTTATTGTGCTTAGTATGGAGTGTATTTGCAGTATATATCAGCACGCACACAACGCCCATATGTATGAACTATTATTCCTATTGGGAATGAATACATTTTTCTGGAAATAGATCAGTAGCTCACTGCACTTCAGCAATATTGCTTCTCCGAAATTTTTTTTAGCAAAAATGCATCTTAACCCATTTAGAAAGTATAACTCGAAGTGAGAATTATTTTTAAATTATTGTAAATATAGCGTATATAACCCCCTAAACAAATTAACCATATATTATATTCAAAATGAATTATGTAATTCGTGATCCCTTCTGATACCTTATGTAATTCCAAAGAAACCACACATTTAAACGTAATTAGTTATTAAATCCTCAAGGTCCAGGGTACAAAAGTTGAGGGTGAGACACCCAGCCCACAAACCATTCACAATTCATAGTATCATTCCAACCCAGGGCACAAAACTCGCCCACAAGTCACCATCATAAGTCACAGAAACCAGAAGTTATTAATAATCCCATTAACCATATAAGTCCAGCTATATTTCTCAAATCAATACTTAATATCTCACACCCACCACAAGACAATTTATTAATGGGTATAATTTTACAAAATAATCATAAAGGTAGAATCAAATTATGCAAGCCCTATAAGTTTGGCAATATACATTTCTCCTTAAAATAGCTTAACTATTAAGCCTACAGTG